>BQNB010076398.1:3376-21957 GCA_026074375.1 Tanacetum coccineum
GATTTTTCTTGTGAATTCGTAAATATAAGAAATATAAATTTTTTTAACAAAGTTGGTAAAAGAACACTAACAAATAATACTTTCAACTGAAGTATTATCCATCAATAAGTTCCCGAACCAAAGATTCAAAAAAAAAATTACCGTCTGTGTCACTTACGAAAAAGACGCACCTCTTTTGTAAAATTTATTTTACTTAAGGGAGTTACCCTAAGTTTGTTGATTATTCGGTAAACAAAAATATTTCCTTTTCTCATTTCTTTTATCATTTCATTTGTTTGTTTAGTGCATGCACACTAGAAATTCCAATTTTCCAAATAATTCAAACGTAACCATTCCGAGACGTCAAAATAAAGGACGTGCTCCAAACATAGTCGAACCCGAGCTTCGTACTATCGTTTGCAACCAATTGCGGAACGTACTAAGGAAAGCTACACCGAGCATACCCATGGACAGGGTACGGCAGAAGCTATGTTTTATACCAGGAAATTAATCGGATCATTTGAGATTAAGACAAATTTGTTCAACTAGTTCAAAGCGAACACCATTTTACGGTCGTGAGAGTGAAAATCCTCATGCTCATATTAATAGTTTTCAAAAGATTACCTTCGACTTTAATTACGATTAGAAATGTGCCTCAATGATGTTATTAAGCTTATGATGTTTCCATATTCGCGTCGAGTCGAGCCGCTAAAATACATGGTACGAGAAAGAACCACCAAATGTCAATCTGACTTGGGAGGACTCGTTTACCAAATTATGTGAATCAATTTATTCCATCCTTCGAAAACCACCTCACTTAAAGAATGAAATTCTCGATTTACACACCATAAAACTTTGAGGAATACTTTTAGTGAAGCGAGGGAACGGTTTAAGGAGTTACTGAGATCCTTTCCCCATCACGGATTTACAAGAGTTAACTCAAGTTGATAACCTATTTATAACGGTTTAAAGAGAATGAACAGCCTCCTTAAATATCGCGCGGGGGAAATCTTTTTGAGAAAAACGACTAGAGTAGGCTTATTAAAAACATAATTGAGAACAAATTAATAAGTTCGATAATCAAGAAATAATCGGATGTTTCTAGGATGAATGCTACTTCTAGTAAAATGGATGAGAGAATTGATAAGCTTGCAGATCAACTTTCAACCTTAGTCGAGATTGTTTTCCGAAGAAAGGTTGTCACACCCGCTCCGGTAAAAGCGGTTGAGTGAATCTTTCGTTACTGTGTGGTGGTGCCCATTCTTGAGGTATAATTGATCCGGCTACCGATAACAACCATGCTAGTTTTTGTTGCGACCACGGGGTAACTTACAATCAAGTTATACCCTCCAAACCGTGTTAGATAAACAATGACACCAACCTGGTTTTGGTCTGGTGCAAACAATAGTCAAAAAAAGGTTCAATAAACAATTCAAGGGAATAATTTAATCGGGGAAATCATGTTTCAATGAAATCAAGTATTTCAAAGCTCAAAATAACATGCTCGGGGGGAAATTTTCAAAACCAAGGATTTCAAACCAACCTTTTCAAGTGCCTAATAATCAGTTCCAACAAAGATTTCTAAGATTTTTATCAAGTTGTTTCCAGAGAGAATAATGGTTCAGATGTTAAGGAACATGAGCAAAAAATCACAGTCACTCGTTGAAATGAGACCATTAGAATGTAAATTCAAAACACATAAAATCTCAACAAGCCGTCATGAAGAATCACAAACTACCTTTTCAAAATAATTTTGCGTAAAACATGATTATGCTGATTGTTTCAAAACCAGCCTCAACTTCGGGTACTCATCCGGAAAAGTAATACCATTCCAAACCCAAAGTGTGCTATGAAAGCGATCACTACTCGAAGTGGTGATGCTTACGAGGGACCTCTGATTCACTACTCATTCACCCCCCCTTAGAAGAGGTAGTGGGACTGAGAAACCGAGGAGACAACGGAAAGAGCAAAGCAAATTTCCAAGGAAAGTAGCCGCTCCAATCCCACCAATTCCGTTTTAGCCCATTTCAATTCCGGAACCCGTATGTTTCTGAAGACTTTACCTAAAACCACTCCCATTCCGGAATCCGATATTCCGAAGATTTACTAAGCCAAATATTCCATAAGCCTTCACACGTGATGATCAAAAAGAACCCGTGGACCAAAGCAGCGAAACAAATGGAAGAAGATCTTCCAAATCTTTCCAAGATTTGCTCTTACGACATTAGTTTCGGCAGGATGTCCTTTCTTTTTAATGCCAAGATTTGCTCCTACATTAAGAGTTTGCTCATTAATAAGGAAAGTTGTGCTTGAGTAGCTAAGATACCGTTGAAAGGGGGGGGGGGGGAACGAGAATTGCTCGGCAATGCTCCTCAAAAAGCTTCCTAAAATCTTGGAGAATCCCACAAGTTTCTTATTCCATAGTAATTCCCGGGAATGGATGTATGTCACGCCTTGGCCGATCTTGGCGCAAGCATAGATCATATGCACTTTCTATTGGAAAAAGCTTTCTTTACCTGCTCTTACACCAACTCGGATGACTTTAGATTAGCAGACGCGAGCATTACTTTATCCTAAGGACTCCGCCGAAGACTTTTTTTGTCAAAGTTGGAAATTTCATTTTCCTACAGACTTTGGTTGTTTCGATTCGAAGCCAACATCGGAGTACCCTCATCATACTTGGGAGATCCTTTTTAAGGACCGGTCGTGCTTTATTGATGTTTATGGAGAAGAAATAACCCTTCAGGTTGATAACGAAGCCGTCACTTTTAATCTAGATCAAACTACGAGATTACCCTCTACAGAAACAATCGGATAAACCGAATTGACATCAATTGATGCAGTTTAGTGAGGAGTATGGCTCCGAAAATGCTAGGATTTTCTAATTTTTCGGGTGGCAATCTCACCCCGACGTCTGAGCCGTTTACTTTCGAATTCATTTTGGAAGAAATTGAAGCTTATCTTAAGGATGATTCGATTTCACCGTGTAAATTGATCAAGTCCGATGCGATCCGGAGGAAGATATTGTATTGATACGAAAAAATTGGTTAAAAATGACTCTTACAACTTCCTCCGATGGTCCTTACAACAAAGTGAATGAGTCGATGCAAAATATTCCAATTGAAGAGCCTCTAGAATTAGAGTTAAAAAAGATTTACCTTGTCTCACTTAGATATGCATTCTTGAAGAACACGACAAGTTACCAGTAAATTATTGCAAAAGTTTTTAAAAAATGAAGAAAAAAAAAAATGCTCTTTTAAAGGTGCTCAAATCTCATAAAAGGACAACTGCTTGGAAAATTACCGACATCAAGGGTATCGACCCTAGTTTTGTTAAACACAAAATCTGTCACAACCCGAAATTTTCAGAATTTTAAAATACTAATTACCCTTAGACTATTTTTTGGTTCTGACCTTGACTTTTTGAGTTTTTGACATTTTAAAACGTCACATAAAAACTGATTACCGCGTAGCCGATACAATTTTTGAAACGTATTAAAAGATAAATCAAAATACGATCATTATCAACTCATTTGCAAATTTAATTTTTTTTCTAACTTTATTTTGACTTTGAAAACGAGAAGATAAATTTTATTCCTAAATTGTGGCTGTTTTTTTTATATTTTTTTTGTTTATCAAAATGACCCGTTAAATTACTGTTTTCACAACTCGAATTCTAAAACAAATATGACGTAAACCGACATTCATACAATCTTTCCCAGTTTTAACACCCGAGGACCCTGAAACCAAACATAAAAGGACTAAAATAGCCTCGAAAATTGAAGACAACGCGTACCGACACATGAAAATAATTAAATTTATATTTATCACTTTTTATTAAATAAAAATAGTTAATAAATTCTTTAATAATTTATTTAAAAACGTTTAGTTAAAAACGCGAATGTTCAAAATAAAGTTTAATTTTTACGGACAAAGTTTACCCGCGACACCCCAATGGTATCAAATAAATTATAATGATTTTTAAATAAATTTATAAACACATTTAATAAAATGTAGTCCGAATGGATACTAATTTATAGAAAAAACTATTTGGAAAACAATGGCGTAACTTCCGTAATTTAATTCAATCGTTAACTAGTCCAACTAGTCCGAATCAGTTTTTGCCAATAAGTACATTTTCAGTCCCGTGGTATATAATTACATCATCACCCCTCAGTATTATAAACTTTTTAAAACCATTTTTGATTTTCATCTTTTGGATATAAAAAATAAGAATAAGAATAGGGTTTTATTTATTTATACAAAACATACAACACCACCACCCATACCCTCTCTCTCTTCATTTTCCGGCGCCTCCCTCATCCCCGGCCAGATTCCGGCCAAACTTCGGCGACAGCCGCCGCCATCGCGCCACCACACCACCACTTTCATCTCCACCTCTATTCATCTTACCATCAACACCAAAACCTAACTACTGCCGCCATCACCTACTCTTCTACCCCGACACCATCGTCATCCTCACCTCAGCCACTACTCCACCCCGCCATCGTCATAATCCTCAACTCCACGACACCTCAACCATCACCACAGATCCATCATTATCGCCACCTTCGTCACCCCACCGACGCACACCTATACCACCGTCGCTCGTCACCATCATCACCATCACACCACAACCTCCTGCCCAGCTCAACCACTGCAAACCAACCGACCCACCACATGTCGGCTGTCACAGCCTCGTACTCACCACCAGCCTCCACCACTTTATTTATTTATTAATATAGTTTGGAGATGTTCAATATGTTGAAAAAACTATAACAAATTCTAATTGGTGTTGTTGTTTTAACTTATTCTTTTTCTTTGTTTGGTATTTGGATTCGGTTTCGGGTACTGGCGATTATAGGAGCGATTGTTTTGCGTATAAACTGCCACGAAGAAAAGGCGTTTTTGTTCTGCGTTGTCTACCAAACATACGTGTAGTTTGGTTTTAGGCAAACCCAGAAGGTGTTTGTTCCTTGAATATAACCACCTTTAGGGTGTGTTTGGTTATGTGTTAAAATTAGCCCAAGGGGTGCGTTTGGCTGTGTAAAAGACAAAAGGGTGCGTTTGGAATTTTGGTTAACAACCATAAGGGGTGTTTGGATCCGGGTTTAACAACATAGGGTGTGTTTGGTTTTATTATTTTTGTTTCTTTTTCCGATCTCGTCTAGATAAAATATTGAAACACACGACTTTTTTCCACATATATTGATAAAAAGGAAAAACTTGAGTTTTGGTAAATAATAGGGAAACATTGTATAAACGAATAGGTCATGCCGAATTTTCTACAAAATTCCATACTTAGTATTTTTCGCTACAACTTTTAATATCTTGAAAACCCGATAAAAAGACAAAGTTATATAGTTTTAAGATTTTTTTTATTTGTAATAATACAATAAATCCGTAAATAAACGAAAACTATACTTTTATAAACAAGAAAACTAGTTTAGTTAAAACACGTAACGAAATACTAAATTATAAAATATTGTTTTATAATTCTCGACTATAACTATGTAAAGTCTTTACGAACGTCATTTATCTAATTCGTAACTTTAAAACGTGTAATTACTTTTATGCAAGAACTTTTCATTAATTTAATTAGTGACTTTTGAAAACGTGTCGAATTATATTGTTACCATTATTTTTTTCAAGTTTTTTTATATAATACTTTAAAATTATAATATACTATACTACTTTACCTTGTTGATGTTTGACTTTATTTAATACTTCGTTGTATGACTTATATAATTGTATCCTTTTCAATAATCGATAACGAATATATTACACAGTTTACGTGTGTTTTTTCGATTTATTATAATTATAACCAACCAATCAACTTACCCAGACGATAGAAAATCCAAGTCCCTTCACTAGTCGCGTTGATGTACTCATCCATCGGTAAACCCCAATTTAACATCCTAAGCTAGTGGGATATAACCGTAAAGTTAAACTGCAACTTCTTGGTCGAGCCGATCCGTTCTCCGTTTGTGTTGTGCTTATTTGCATTTCTGCTAGTTGCTCTGCAACATCAAGGTGAGTTCATAGCCCCACGTTTTTACTGATTTACAAATGCTTTATACCATGGGGTGAGAAACATTGTTTGCTTTTAATGGAACACAAGTTCTTTATAAATCGTGTTTTACATATTTTGATGTGTTAGCTAAGTTTGCTACAAACCTACTACATCCCAATTATCATGAACTGTTAATGATTCTTCTCCGGAGACACGGTTGAGGAAGCGCGAAGTGAGTAAATAGATCTATTGGGAACTAATTATCCCTATCCGGCATTGGTTCCACTTAACGAAGGAACAAGTGGATATATTGTCAATTGTCGATTGTGCACTATGGTGTCCTTTGGTTTGGACACATCCGGATAAGGGCAAGGAATAACTATGCAAGGAATGTAACATGCCCTGTTGATTATTAGCTTCAGTGTCATGCGCTTAGCGCAACAGTAAATTCTTTTATATGTGATGATGTAAATCTGTTATAGTAGTCGCATAACGTTTTTGAAAACTTGTGTCCACTCTTGTATCAACATAAAACTATGAATACACCAACATTATGTTGACGTTTATAAACATGTATTCACAGTGTAAAAGTTTCTGGACTACTTGACGTGCTATGTGAGTCAATCGAGCAATATGATACCATATACAAGCTTTATTATCATTCATACACTTTGACTTTTAAAAACTTAATTAAGCTTCCCCTCTACATTATACTTATGCTTCAGCAAATAGTTTAATTTCTTTTAAATCATTAAAACCTATTTATTATTAACAATGCAACGAGTTATGATGTTCCAAAACGTCCAATAGTGTACCGTTCTCGCTTGTGCCTTGTGTTCGAAGTATGATGAAGTCACGCCTTCGGACACGTATTCCGTCCAGGCCCCTTCTGGGGGTGTGGCAGATTGGTATCAGAGCCAAGGTTATAGAGAGACCATGTAGAATTTCTGAGGGGGGGTCTGGTCTAGTTACACAGGTGAGGGGGGGGTGATCCTTACGGCTTTCATGTGTGCCTTATAACTGCTTTTGCTATGGCGTATATTGTGAGTATCATCTTGCTTAGAGCATGCCATTAATGGGTTTTTCTGTGCCCTGCGTTTATCATTCCCTTGAGTCTATTTTGCTTGCGTTATGTTTGCCCTTGAGCTCTATATTGCTATGAGCTTAACTTTGTCTTGCGCTTAATCTTTTCTCTGCGTTTTACGTCTTGCATTACGTAATATTTCCTCACTTTGTTTTATTAGAAGTTGTCTATATAAATACTAAATCATTTTCTAAGACATTGTGAGTGACACAATGGTCTCTAAATTCTTTTCTAAGACATTGTGAGTGACACAATTGTCTCGTTTATTCTAAAATATCGTGAGTAGTATGATGGTCTTTAAAACTTTTCATGACTTTACATTATATCGTTTTGCATAACTTTGAAAATTGTCGCAGTCTGCAACCCCCACTGGTTTATCCTACTATCGACCTATTTTAAGACGACTTTGAACACTCGTCCCATACTGTTGAAACATCTAAGTCATCTCGTTACGTCTTAATTTCTCTTTCTTCTCGTAACTCCTGGAAGCATGCCTATTAATTCGCTCACAACTTTAACCCATCACCTCATAAACACCACATTATTGAAACACGACTTCTGAAATTCAACTTATTTCATTCTCTTTACTTCATTCGATTTCGAAGTGAATACCGATGACGAAACAAGGAATGAGTTCCACGAGGATCGAGTGTATTGTAACCCAACGAATTGTTAATGCTAATTGAAGCTAATACTGTCTATGAGGAAAGAATCCACAATGGGCTCGACCGACTAGATCAATTAAGGTCCGTCTGTTAGGAACCAAGGTATAAGGAATGCAAACAACAACAAATATGACCAAAGGCGTGAGAGCTTACATTGCTAAAACAAATTGACAAGGACGGCATAAGTAGCAGAAATTCCCTTTCGACAAACGAAAGTTTTCACCACACTGGGGAACCCCCCCCCCCCAAAACTGGCACTGTGAATGTGCAAAAACTGCGAGAGTGTTGACCATGGTAAGGTAGGAATTAAAAGACCATCCCGTTTTCGATATTCCAAACTTAGGAGGCCCTATTTGCAAACTAGAAATTCTAACCGTACAAACCGTATTTAGAGGTTATAACCGTGGAGGCTCTAACCCGTCAAAGCTAATGCCTGACTTTTAAGAAAGCATTTTCCCTATCTAGTGAAACCTAAGTAGATAGACAGTAATCTTTAAGAGAGTGCAATAGTACTTACCTGAGACTTTCTGTATTGTGTGTATTTTCCAAAAATCCCGGTGCTCAATTTATGTCATAATAATTTTGTCAGATTACACTTCATATCTCTATGTAACATATAAGTCAAGCAACGCTTGAGCCTGTACCTGTCTTACAACCTATCTCACTATACTTTATGTAAACTCTTACTGTTATAACTAATCTGATGGTATCCTATGAACTATTGTTTAGATCCGTCATAATAAACCTAGTGTCCGCTATGAACTATTTTACCACCAGTTTACAAACCTTTTGCTAATAGCTTCTTGTTTATTTTAACACCTTATAAACTATTTTGATATCATTCCATGAACCGTTTTGTCAACATTTTATAATTATCCTACTATTACCTCATAACTTATTTGACTATCAATCAATGAACTAAACTCGCTATTCAATTTATAACCAATTTTATGATTAATTATTAACTCTTTTTCTACCCTATTATAAAATAAGTTTGCGATTTATCTTACAATAAATCCGGTGTCACCTCATAATTAATATCGTTTCCATTTATAAACTAATTTCGCTGTCCAAATTATGCAGTAGTTCGTCAACATCTTATGAACAACTCGTGTCTCTTATAAACTTAACGTAGCCACTTTATAAATTGTGTTGGTTTCAACTCCGTAAACCATTTGTTATCATTAATATAACCGTCACGAACTTATCTTTGTAAAACTATTTTTGTATCGCCTCATAAAACATTTTTCCCATTATCTAACAAGAATAACCTTGCGTCGGTATATAAACAAACCCTGTTTCCTTACCACGAACTGTTTTGCTACTTTAAAAACTATAAATCGTTTATACGTATAAAGATTTTTTTACATTAGTATGACAAAATGATCATGTTATCGTTTAGTTCCTAAATTAAGCATAGCCTGAACCACCTATGGATAATTCAGGAAGGAACCCAATGCTAGTCTGGAGTAAGTCCAACATAAATTTTTTGTCAAATTACCCTTACGCTCCATCTTTATTTTCTTCCCTTCCTCTACATTGTTAACGAGATTTTATTGTACATGTATTTTATTAATATTTTGCGTGCGTATTCATTAGTCCGTGTGCCGGATCATCGTATATTTGTATCGTAAGCGTCATAACCAGGCAGAATTTCTCAACCATCGTATGATTAAACACCATATACAGTTAGCTGAGTCGATCCGAATCCGTACTCCTGTAGTTGCGATAATTAGAGGATTGTACGAATTTTTAGAACGCACCAGGACCTTAGTCTGCTCTAATTGGGTTATAACCAAGAGGACTAGGAGATTTCCTTCAATATACTTACCTTTTTCTGAGTTAGACTTACGCAAATTCTGATATTCTCGTATCGATAAAACTTTTGATGGACCTGGAGTTGAAGCAAAGGACAAAATTATTGCAAGTACATGGAACCTAGTTCATAGAAGCCTCACCTCCGCTAGTTTACTCTAAGTGGCATTGTCCCCATCTACCCGTAGACAGTTAATGTACTCTTTTAATTATCCGATGGAAAGAACCTAGAAGTTAGTACTATCATTTGACATTGTATACTGAGCTTTCTGAATCCTCTATTCAATATAAACTTAATACCCATAGAACCTGGTAGTTTCGACGTTATCATTAGTATGAGTTGGATGACTAGGTACCACTACTCCGATGATCAAATTGTGATAAAAAGTTGTTTGTATAGCACCTATAGGAGATAAAACTTTAAACAACACATCGAAGCAAAGAGTGATGGTTAAGGCATTGATAGTTACTAGTAAACAGAGTTGTTGATAGGATTGGTACGTTGGAGCGGGATAACTTGAGACTCGGAGGCACGTTATGTGTTGAGAGAAAGAGAGTTGACCGACTCTGGCGTAGTACGTCGTATACTCAAAAGGAATTGTAAGACCGAATTCCTCACCCTGGAGAGCTCCGATATTGTTCGTCAAAAGGAAGGATGGATCCTTCAGGATGTACACTGACAAACCAAGAATTTTAACAAGCTAACCGTCACCCGTTATCTAGTATAGACGGTCATTTCGATCAACCACGAAGATGTAGCGTCTACCTCAAAAATCGACCTAAGGACTAGCTACTACCAACTGGAAGTTAATGAGAAGAACTACATGACACACGACCTAGAATTTGGAGAAATAGTGCTTACTCTTAAGATTTGGGAACACTACTGATATGACACAAGTATGAACTCGAACCCGATAATCACCGAAAATCCTTTAAAAAGATCTAGAAGCACGATCGTGTCTTATCACTCAGCAGAATCTTAAGGCCTCGCTTGAACTACCTTATCTTATTCTTAAGTTATTACTTTTCCCGTGGGCTCCTCCCATTTGTTGACCTTTATTCTGGGAATATTGTTTCTCAAAATGTCCACTCTCCGCATCCCATCACCGTTTGTTGTATTTATTGTTTGCTTGTATTCTTATACGTTTGATATCAGACTCCCATATGTTTGTCTATAATTTTTTTAAATAGAAAAAAATGAATAAATAAATTTAATAAATATTTTGATGATTCGGAAAATATAATTGTTTTTGTTGAGGAGGGTTAAGTTAGAAATTTGAGTTGCAACAAAGATGTCGATAAGGTTATGCTTGAAAATATAGTAATTTTGTTGATTGGTTTTGGCGAAAAAGCATTTTTGAATTAGTTTGGAAAATATTTTGTGGCGTTATGGTCAAGTCCATGGGGTGATTTATAAAAATAAAGTTATGTTGGACCGAGATATAAATGAGGAAAAACGACGTTTAAAAATGTTCTCGAAAAGGTTATAAGTGTCGAAAGTTTTTTTGAAAATATTGTGAGCTTCTTCATATCGAAAACGAAGGTTTAGTGAATTTTTACAAAAATGAATAAGTCGATTGCGTTGGTCATTTCTATAATATAGCAACATTAATATATATATATATATATATATTAGCAAGCTAAGTGTTTTGTTAGACGATAGGGTTTCAATAGTTCGTTTTTGGAGATATAGAAACGATTAAATTAGGGGATGCTATTAACGTCCAGAAATTAAAACTTTCCTAAAATGAAAACTTTCTATAAATAGTAACTTTTCGTAAGAACGTCGTAACATCTTTACAAATTTAATAAGCCGTAAAGACACAAATTTTGTTGACTGAACTAAAGCACAAACATATATGGTTGTCTATTTCATTATTAAACGTTGTGTGCAACGTTCCGTTATTATTATTATTATTTCTCGTTCTACGGTGCTTCTATTTATTGAGTTGTGGTTAGAACCGTTCAGTTATACCTTAATTCACACCGTCTGCTTATGGTGTGTTGAGCCATGACTCATCCTCATACTTCCAAGTAAATATACTTACAGTTCATTATCCTCGTTCGATATTAACCCAGAAACCGTACAACATCAGAAACCAAATCTGCCTATACCGCTAAAAGCCTTATACAGACATACCTACGGCTACTGACACTTCGTTCCTTTTATGATTTTCACACTAAAGGGACTTTCTTTATAACGCGTTTATATATCAACTCATAAAAACTTGTAATTATATTTTTCCTAAAATACTCATTTATGATGGATCATAATCCTGGTATCAAACCCAACCAAATTTATTTTCATTAAAAAGTGTTACGAACAATTCGAATTTTACTAAATATGCGTTATTAACGTCATATCTACTAACTGGTTTTATTAAAACGCAAAATCTTTTCTGGTCACACTAACGGTTTAACCAAAAATCGAATCCCGGGACGGGATTCCTTTTAAGGGGTAGGTAATGTCACAACCTGAAATTTCAGAACTTTTAATTACTATTTTACCCTTTGACTTTTTGGTTCTGACTTGACTTTTTGAGTTTTGACATTTTACGGTCACATAAAAACGATTACCGCGTAGCCGGTAAATTTTTGAAACGTATTTAAATAATAAATCATTATTACGATCATTATCACTCATGTTGCAAATTGTTATTTTTTCTAACTTATTTGACTTGAAAACGAAAAAATATTTTATTCCCTAAATTGGTTTATCAAAAAAGACCCGTAAAATACTGTTACTCCACAACTCGAATACTAAAACAAATTGAATGTAAATTCGACATCAGACCAGACACTTTCCAGTTTTACCCGAACCTGAAACCAATCAGAAAGGACTAAAATAGACCTCGCAAAAATGTGAAGACAACGCGTACCGACACATGGAAAATAATTAAATTGTAAAATTATCACATTTTATTAAATAAAATAGTTTAATCTAAATTCTTTATTAATTTATTTAAAAACGTTTAGTTAAAAACCGCGAATGTTCAAAATAAAGTTTAATTTTTACGGACAAAGTTTACCCGCGACACCCAATGATATCAAATAAATTATAATGATTTTTAAATAAATTTTATAAACACATTTATAAAATGTAGTCGAGTGAATACTCAATATATAGGAAAAACAATTTTGGAAAACAGAATGGCGTAACTTTCCGTAATTTATATTTCAAATCTTCGTTAACTAGTCCAAACAGACCCCCGAAACATTATTTACCAAAAGTTACAGTTTTCATCCCTGTGGTAATATTTTCATTACATCACCCCTCATGTATTATAAACTTTACATTTTGATTTTTATCTTTTGGAGTATAAATAAGAAGAAGATAGGGTTTTTATTTATTTATACAAATCATACACACACCTCCCTCCCCTCTCTCTCTCATTTCCGGCGCCTCCCTCATCCCCGGCCAGATTCCGGCCAAACTCCGGCGACAGCCGCCCAGCTATCGCGCCACCACACCACCACTTTCATCTTCACCTCCATACGTTACATCAATCACCATAACCTAACTGCCGAGCCAATCACCTCATCTCCCCGACACCATCTGTCATCCCCCCTCAGCCACTACCCACCCCCTTGCCCACGTCATAATCCTCCAACTTCCAACGACACCTCACAAAACCATCACCACAGATCCCATCATTATCGCCACCTTTGTTGTCACCACCAACACCACGCACAACCTACACCACCGTCGCTCGTGCCCCATCATCACCAATCAACACCAACAACTCACCTGCCACCTCACCACTAAGAGCAAACCACCCCACCACCCGGCGGCAGGGCACAACCCGCGTACCGACCTACCCCATCCCCCACTTTTATTTAGTTTATTAATAAGTTTGGATGGTTCAATATGTTGTAAAAACTAATAACAAATTTAAATTGGTGTTGTTGTTTTATCTTATTCTTTTTCTTGTTTTGGTATTTGGATTCGGGTTCGTGTAATGGCGATATAGGAGCGTTTGTTTTGCGTATAAACTGCCCGAGAAGGGGCGTTTGGTTCTGCGTTGTAGCCAAACAGGGGTGTTTGGTTTTGGGCAGCCCATAAGGGGTGTTTGTTTCCCTGTATAACCACCTTTAGGGTGCGTTTGGTTATGTGTTAAAATTAGCCCAAGGGGTGCGTTTGGCTGTGTAAAAGACAAAAGGGTGCGTTTGGCTGTGTAAAAGACAAAAGGGTGCGTTTGGAATTTTGGTTAACAACCATAAGGGGTGTTTGGATCCGGGTTTAACAACATAGGGTGTGTTTGGTTTTATTTATATAGTTTCTTTTTTCCGGATCATCGTCTAGAAAAAATATTGAAACACACGAATATTTGCAACATATATTGATTAAGGGAAAAACTTTGAGTTTTGGTAAAAATAGGAAACATTGTATAAACGAATAGGTCATGCCGAATTTTCTACAAAATTCCATACTTAGTATTTTTCGCTACAACTTTTAATATCTTGAAAACCCGATAAAAAGACAAAGTTATATAGTTTTAAGATTTTTTTTTATTTGTAATAATACAATAAATCCGTAACTAAAAACAAACTCAAACTATACTTATATAAACAAGACAACTAGTATAGTTAAAACGCGTAACGAAATACTAAATTATAAAATAGTATTTTATAATTCTCGACTTAACATTGTAAAGACATTAAGAACGTCCATTTATCTAATTCGTACTTTAAACGTGTAATTACTATTTGATGCACAGCAACTTTCATTAATTTAATTAGTGACTTTTGAAAACGTGTCGAATTATATTGTTACCATTATTTTTTTCACGTTTTTGATATAATACTTGTAAAGTATTATATACTACGACTTTTCCTTTTGGATGTTTGTCTTTATTGGCGTTTTGAGCATATGGAAACTTAACAAATATAGGGGACACTATTAACGTTTTGAAACTAAAAACTTTCCTAAAAGGGAAATTTTCTATAAATAGTAACTTTTTGCAAGTGTCGTGATTTAACAGAGATGTTGTAAATTTTCTAAGTCTTTTATTTCTAAAACACAAACACACTTGGATGCTTTAAATGATAAACATGGATGCTTTACTTGTTACTTTGCCGAATGCTAAGTCATACCCATATTTAATCTAGGTTGCGGCTAGACCTCCTTATATCATCATCATTTGTTGTGATTATCGCTCACCATTTGCTTAAGGTGAGTTCATAGCCCCACATTTTTACTGATTTACAAATGCTTTATACTTTGGGGTGAGAAACATTGTTTGCTTTTTAAATTGGACACAAGTTCTTTATGTGAGTTTTACATGTTTATGTGTTGCTTAAGTTTGCTTACAAACCCACTACTGCCCGAATTATCATGAACTGTTAATTTCTCGACTATTGGGACTAATTATCCCTATCCGGGTGAGTAGCGCTCACCGTTTGAGTTTTCCAAGAACAAACGGGTATATGTCATGTCAATGTGCATTATGGTGGTCTTTGGTTTGGGACACCAGTTAAGGGTAGGAATACTATGTGACAGGATGTAACATGCCCTGTTGATTATTTGCTTCAGTGTCATGAGCTTAGCGCAACAGTAAATACTTTTTATGTGATGCTGTATCTGTTATAGTAGTTGCATACGTTTTGAAATCTTGTAGTCCACTCTTGTATTAACCTAAACCTATGAATTCACCAACATTATGTTGACGTTTTAAACATGTTTTCTCAGGTGCTTAGCTTGGATTGATTCTTGATGCTAAATGGAGTCTATGTGCTATGTGGCTTCGCAAATTTCAAGACTTATCTATTATATACTCGTTGTTATTATCAAAACTTTGTTATGCTTCCGCTACATTTAACTCTCTTATGACCGTTTGTAAAACTAAAAATTTATTTCCTTTTATGCAACGAGTAAACTTTTTCTTTAAACGTCCATGATTAGTGGTCGTCCTTTATTGCTTTGTGTTCGGATTGTTATGACGTCACGCCCTCGGACACATATTCCGTCCAGGCCCCGTCTAGGGGTGTGACATTTGGTGTCTCACAAATGTGTGACAAAAAGAATAGTGTTCTCTTCAATGACACTGAATGTATTATTTTATCTCCAAACTTTAAGTTAACTGATGAAAGTCAAGTTTTACTTAAAGTTCCTAGAAAGAACAATATGTATAGTGTTGATTTAAAGAATATTGTTCCTAAAGGAGGTCTAACTTGTCTCTTTGCAAAAGCCACATCTGATGAATCTAAACTTTGGCATAGGAGGCTTGGACACATAAATTTCAAACCTATGAATAAACTGGTTAAGGGAAATCTTGTAAGAGGTTTACCTTTAAAACTTTTTGAAAATAATCAAACCTGTGTTGCTTGTCAAAAGGGGAAGCAACATAAAGCCTCTTGTAAGTCCAAAATAGTAAGTTCAATCAGCCAACCTTTACATATGTTGCACATGGATTTGTTTGGTCCAACATTTGTAAAAAGCTTAATGAAAAGATGTATTGCCTAGTTGTCACAGATGATTACAGTAGGTTTAGTTGGGTTTTCTTTCTAGCTACTAAGGATGAGACTAGTGGCATTCTTAAGTCCTTTATAACTAGAGTAGAAAATCTAATAGATCAAAGGGTTAAGGTAATTAGGTGTGACAATGGAACTGAGTTCAAGAATAAGGAGATGAATCAGTTTTGTGAGAGAAAAGGTATTAAGAGAGAATTTAGTGTAGCTAGAACTCCTCAACAAAATGGAGTAGCTGAGAGGAAAAATAGAACACTAATTGAGGCTGCTAGGACAATGCTAGCTGATTCTAAGCTACCTACTACTTTTTGGGCTGAAGCAGTTAATACTGCTTGCTATGTGCAAAATAGGGTATTAGTAACTAAGCCTCATAACAAGACCCCTTATGAACTTTTTCTTGGTAGAAAACCAGCTTTAGGCTTTATGAGACCATTTGGGTGTCCTGTTACAATTCTCAATACCATAGATCACTTAGGCAAGTTTGATGGTAAGGCTGATGAAGGATTCTTTGTTGGGTACTCAATCAATAGTAAAGCATTTAGAGTATTCAACAGTAGAACTAGGATAGTTGAAGAGAACCTGCATGTCCAATTTAGTGAGAATACACCTAATATTGCAGGAAGTGGACCAAATTGGCTTTTTGATATTGATGCACTAACAAAGTCAATGAATTATAAGGCAGTTATTGCAGGAAATCAGTATAATGGTAATGCAGGTACAAAAGCATATGATGATGCAAGTAAAGCTAGGAGACGGTACCTGGAAAAGATTACATTCTGCTACCATTATGGCTTGCTGATCTACCATTCTCTCAAAATTCAAAGAGTTCTCTTGATGCTGGATTCAAACCTTCAGTAGATAATGAAAAGAAGGTTACTGGTATGTGCTTAAATACACATACCTTCTACCTAATAAAATGAGCTAAAAAGACCAATAATGACCAATAATACATGAAAAATACATTGTATTCATTTGTATTATGAATTGTGTCATGCAGGTAACGGATATTCAACAAAAGGACAAAAACTAAGCAAAATGGACAAAACCGAGCACGAGAATGGAAAGAGTGCAAGAAACCGAAGCCGAAGGCGTATACATTTTTAATGGGCTAACCCGTACCATTTTAATGGGACGGGTCAGCCCATTAAGGGTTGTATCTATATAAACCTTAAAACTTGAAACCCTTATTCCATTTTTAATCAAAAAATCCAACCCATTAAACCTAAAACTGGCCCAACATAATTATAAAAGGCCCAAATCCTCTTACACGGTCAAACTTAAACAATCAAAACGGGTCAAAGGTCCAAGTTATAAACAGTTTAATTACTGTTTATCTCTTCTAAAGTTTTTCCCTCCCTCTCGTTTTCACCATTAACAAACACCCAGGGTAAACCACCCTTTCACCCTACGCTCCCATGCTTCTAGAACCCCCTGACACCCTCTGACACACACCATTTAGCAACGCTGGCGATCCTAGAGGCATTCATTGGTGGATAAAATGTCACATCAAATCAAGAGCTCATATGGATTAGAGAGTAAGGCGGTTTGGAATGGAAGGCTGAGATGAAAAGCTTATGAGTTCCTCATACAAGAAGCACAACCTGCACCTTGGTTCTTCTATAAATAAGGCTTAAATTCTTTATTTGTAATCATATAATCTAGGAGTAGGAGTAGTGTAGAATAGGTTTTATGTAATTTTCAGCTTATTTTCTGCTTATTGTTTTTAAATAATGTAATTTCACCTTTTAAGCTTGTAATCCTTTTAAGTTTTAATAAAATTCAAGTTTCATTTATAATTGTGCTTTTACTACTGATTTTACTCATAAGCAATCTGTCTTAATATGTTTTGAAATTACCTAATTAAGCTCTCTCATTATTTAAGCTATTGCTTAATCCGTATAGCTCACTTTAAGCTTAAACTAATTAAGCTTTCACTCAAACAGTCTCAAATTTACCTTAGCTTATGATTTGGATGATAAGCCAATAATGGAAGGGCTTATGGACAATACTAGCTTATCTATGATAAGCTGGAGCTTGTTGACTTAAGCTCTATAAAGCATTTAAGGTCCCTGTTTAGCTAGGACAAAGGTACTCCTCATTTTACTTTATTTTTGGCTAATTGTCTATTTTAGCTTCTTTTTCTGTTTTGCTTATTTATTGCTTAATTTTGCTTATTCTCTTCTTAAATGTTCTTACTTTGTATTATTATTGCTTATTCTATTTAGTTTGAAGCTCTTAATAATCTGGTTTTAGCTTTTATAGAATTTAGATTCAAAATGCTTAGAAAAACCAAAAACATAGCTTATTTTGATTCAGCTTATTTCAGTGCTTAGCTTTCCTAGATTATTGCTTATTTTAGTTACTTATTGAGTCAAGGTAGTAATTTGTCTTAAGTTTTTAGTCTTTCATTTTGCTTATTGAGTCTAATTTTTAAGCTTCAAATCTGTCATTTTAATTTCAAAAAGCCAAAAACAATATGTAATCTGTCATTTTTATTCTATCTATTTTAGCTTATTTCTTCTTCTAGTTTGCTTATTTATAGCTTATCTATGTTAAAT
>BQNB010076399.1:0-22132 GCA_026074375.1 Tanacetum coccineum
CGAGGCCAGAGCAGGTCGGTTCATATCAATACCCTAGCAAGCAGTTAATCTACTATTTAATTAGTTATGGGGATTAGAGGTTGATAAATGTATTAAGAGTAATAAATGTCATGCCTAATTTAATTCATTTTGGCTAGCTAGTTAAATGAGTAACTAATTCTATGTGTCTTGTGTTTACATTTGATTTTGTCATGTACGAGTGTCTTTTAGTTAGACATACTAATTAGAAATGCTAATTGTATCTTTTAATTACTATTTCTATTTCACCTGGCCTCTTCTTTAACAATGAAAGGTGTATCTGTCTAGAATCATGATATATACTCCTTGGTTAATAAAATGTGTTAGATAGAAACGATTAAACCTAGGTTTAATGGCAAATTAAAATGCTGTATGCTGTTTAAGTGTAACTCCTAGTTTAGCAAAGTAAATGTAAATTCCTTTTCGGAACGATATATAACTTGCTGATGGTACTTACTATAAGATTTAATCATTAGTCAGAGAATTGTGGAGGAGAACATTTTGAAAAATTGTTTGTTATGATGGAATAAATGTTATTGTGATGCATAGTGATAGTGTCTTGGTACAGAGAGGCAGTAGTCTATAGTCTATACAATGTAACGCGAAGTTGTAATATTGTTCTGTTAATTCTTCTGTGTTTTGCATAGGTTAAAAGAAGTCGGCATGTTTTCTTACTATCTTTTTGTTGACGTGTTTTTCTTTCTTTGACCATGACATTGGTTTGTTGCAGCTGTCTTCCTTGTGGACACATATTCGGTTTATCTTGCATCAATAAATGGATTCAACTCCGCAAAATGCAAGCCAAGGTGATGTTTTGGTCCACATTTTTACGTACATTTTGCATTTTTTCTTCCTTCCTTACTGCAAGTGAATACAAGCTTTTAACTTGCGTGCCTTTTATTTTATTTTGTGTAGTGTCCTCAATGCAATGTGAAAATTGGTCCAAGTGGCGTGACAAAGCTTTATGCATCACCGGTTGTTTTGGTGGAGGAGGAAGATCAGCAAAAGGTCACAGTTAATAAATCATGTATTTGTTCTTGGTTTGTTACAAAAAAATTGTTAAACTTATATTCCTTTCTGTGGTGCAGAAAGATGAAGTATCGAAGGCTAAAGATCTGAAAAAGGAGGTAAGTTATTAACTTGATCCATATTTACTCTATTATAGCGAACTCATGTCAATAACATAAAGAGATCTATCGACAGATTTGATTAGGTACTTTTCCCTTCATTTTGATGACCCAAATGCTGTTTTAAGATGAAATATATCATCAAGGAAACTAGGAATGGCTTATTGTATGTCTTGATGAATCCATCGACTAACAGTCTACTGAATTAATGATGCATAATGTAAAAGGGAGATTCTTTATGTCAATAAGACTAAAATAGGAACAAATTCTTTCTTGTGCATACTTGAGTAGTGTTAGAAATACAAAACTGACACAAATAAGAGAAGATATTAATATGACCGCTAAACTTATAATCATCTTGTTCACAATATACGCAAAACACAACACTTATTAACTTGTAGATTGCTCAAACTTTGCATTTTAGATTTTTGTCTTCCGCTTAAACTCTGTATTGGATTTATTTCCCTTTGGAGGTCATTATGTTCTAGACCTATTAATTCCTTTGTTTTGTTGAGGAAATTTGTTGAACCATCTTTTATGAGTAAAGTCTTCCGCTTGCATTTGTTTTGATGCCATAAGTGTGACATTCGACCTATTCTCGGGCGGGGTGTTACATATAATCATCTTGTTTACAATATACGTAAAACACAGCACTTATTAACTTGTTATTCTCTGTTCTTACGATAAGAGGCCCTTTACAGTGGCCATATTTTAAATTTTTGTCGCTCGTCTTTGGATCGAGTTCTGAACTCACTTCACATAAGCTAATATTGGTTATTGAGTTAGCTACTAATTAAGGTTTTTAACATGTTTATGTGCCAAAATAATTGGAGTAATGACGCAAAAAAAGAATCACTTTTGCAGAATTCTAACCTACTCCTGATACAAGATATGTTGCTGACAGAGTTGCGTCTATTGAAGGTATGTATTATTATACTGAAATCCATTTTGTGATTTAATGTCATGATTCAGGTTTGTAAAGTCGATTGTGAATCTTGTTTAATCATTTATGATCAACTTGGGATATAAAATGTTCTTTGTCGTACTGAATTGTTGTCATTTTTTTTTTTTTTTTTTTGCAGAAACAAGTGTCTACTGTGACTGAATCTTGAAGCCCCTCAGAGAAACACCGATGAATCCTTGACTGCTGAACTGGTTAATGAAACTCAAAAGGGTCAGTATTTCAAATATTTCAATTTTGTAACATATTATATCCTCTTTAGAATCATAGCTATATTTATGTATGCTTTATTGTCACTGAAGGCTAAAATTGAAATGCAGTGTTCAACTATGATGCTAAGGTTGATACACGTCGGTCTCGCTGTTGCAATTTTGTTTTAAAGGTTTGTCAAATTAGTCAAACTGTAAATTTCTTTCACACAATGCTTTAATTTTGATGTTACTAATTCTATACTGAATAAAATAATTCTATTTAAAAGCATGAGATGCCTGTGGAAAGCGCACGCCTTTTTGATATGGATGCCGGTTATAAAACTTTGCTTCTTGCTCGAAGAGTTCCAGGCATGGGTGGCAGGCATGTTCTAGAGAAGGCAAGTATTCATTTATTATTATTGTGCACGCCGTACCACAGTATTTGGTACACCGAACCGAAATATATGGTACACCGAACCGAAGAGAACCGGAATGAGCCTACCCCCCGTCGTACCGGATTTTGAGAAATAGCGAACCGCGATCCCGTACCGAAGCGATCCCCGTTCCATGTGACTATGGTTTAATCATTATGATCAACTTGGGATATAAAATGTTCTTTGTCGTACTGAATTGTTGTCATTTTTTTTTTTGCAGAAACAAGTGTCTACTGTGACTGTGAATCTTGAAGCCCCTCAGAGAAACACCGATGAATCCTTGACTGCTGAACTAGTTAATGAAACTCAAAACGGTCAGTATTTCAAATATTTCAATTTTGTAACATATTATATCCTCTTTAGAATCATAGCTATATTTATGTATGCTTTATTGTCACTGAAGACTAAAATTGAAATGCAGTGTTCAACTATGATACTAAAGTGATATACACCCGGTCTCGCTGTGCAAGTTTTGTTTAAAGGTTTTGTCAAATTTAGTCAAACTGTAATTTTCTTCACACAATGCTTTAAATTTTGGAGGTTACTAATTCTATACTGAATAAAATAATTCTATTTAACGACAACAGCAATCTCATTGATCTCACGAAGGAGTGTCACAATGAACTCACTTCGGGGGAGATTGTTAGCCTCAAAATATTGAGTCGAACAATGGAAGTTCGTTCATTATATTAGGTCTCGGTCACTTAATTAATTATACGTTGTAATAGGCTAGAAGGGTAAACGGGCTCGTAAATGTAAGCTAATATTGTATGTGTATCGGGCTAAAGCCCAAGTCAATCCCGAGCCTGGCCCAAGTAAAAGCCCACACGCCCCATGTAGTTGTGTAGGGTATATATACCATTTTCCTTCAAGGAAAATGGTGTTGATTCTCATTTGTTCATTTCTCATTTGCAAGAATTCAACCATCTCATTTTCCTCTCTACATTTCTCTCTCTAACTTCTTTCTACAATTCTTCCATTTTCTCTCATCTTATTTTTCTTGTTTCAATAATGAAGTGAAAGTGATTTTGGGTTCCGACACTTTGCTTCTTGCTCGAAGAGTTCCAGGCATGGGTGGCAGGCATGTTCTAGAGAAGGCAAGTATTCATTGAAGGAATGTTATTAAACTATTTTAGTTTTTTATTGCACTCTATTGTCCATTTAAATAAAAATCTATTCAAATATATGATTACTACCTGTAACTGTAGATAAACATGATGAACCCCCAACGGAAAGAAGAAATTATGCTTCCTGTGAGCACTAAAGCTGTCAAGGATCTACATCTCTCTCCTTGCGGCCGACTTGCACTTTTAGCTTCTCTTGAGAAAAAGTTATTGATTATAAGGTTTATATCTATATTTTGTTTTTAAAGTTGTTTATATAATGTGATTATATCTTAGGAGTGATCTAACTTTTACATACTTACAGCATGGGTGGCAACAGCGTCGTGCTGACTTACGATTTACCTGTAATATGCTTTACCAGTTTCTTCCCACTTACTTCTGCTGCACGAAGGCAGACCAATTTACGAAACTGTGATTCTTAATTTATATATTGCTTTTTTTTTGGTTTCAGATGCCTGCTTGGTCATGCTTATGGGATGATAACAGTCCCAATTATATGTATGCCGGATTGCAGGTACATTGCTTCAGTTTCTTTTGCAAATTATATAAGCTTACTCTTTGAATGCAAATTCCTTGTAATGGATGTTTCTTCCATGAGATATACTCACCATTTAGTAACGTTGGAATTGTCTTCTTACAGAATGGTATGCTTTTGGTATTTGATATGCGTCATACAATTCGTCCAGTTGAATCCATACATGGACTGGACTCGCGACCAATACATACAATACAATCTTTTGAGCACAATACTTCCCATCCTCAGAATACGACACAACTTCTTACAGCTTCTTCTTGTGGGCCATGTTTGTGGAACATTAATGGTGGCTTGCAAAGGTCGGTCCAAGTAAAATGATTTTTGCAATGTTTGACCAAACACGTAGTTTTATGCAGTTTGTTAATTATGACCAAATGTCAAAAATATCCATAAACTTTTTGTGCATCTTCCAGGTCAATGAAAGTCCCCATTGCAAAATGAGGAAGCCTCATGTACATCAGTTGCATATAACTCCACAAGTAAAGACATTGTTGCTACATACAGACCTAAAACTCAAGTGTCTAAACCAATCAATACCAAGCCATCTTCTCTATATGGTGAACCTGCGACATGCATTCTGAATCATTTAAAAAGAACTGCTAGCAGCTTTTATTTTAAGTTGGGGTCTGCTTCTGCACAACTAGGTTATGATTGGATCACCTAGTCCACTTGCATTAACATAGAAAACTGTCGCCCAGTGTTTGCATATGGAAATGACTTTTCAAATGGTTTGAGATTGCTTGAAATCCCAGGTTTAGACGTGACACATAATCTCAAACCATATCAGCATCCCATTCTTGATGTCAAGTATTCACAATCTCACGGCTCTGGTGTACTCGGTTGCATAAGTATAGACAAGCTCCAACTTTTTTCAGCAAAGGTTCTGTGACAAAACGTATGTTACCTCTTTTTACTACGAGTATTCATCATTTTTCGCAAAATTCTCTATTTGCTTTTGTGTTTTTGTAGCTTACAAAATTGATTTTTGCTTGTTAACAGGTTGCGATGAAGCCTTTTTTGACCTACCATTATATTGGTACCAAATCTATGGTAAATAGATCATCAATTTTTTTTGTAATGAGTTAAGGACAGAAGTTGGAAATTTCAGGTTTAGTTGGGGTGACTTGCATATGCTGTAATTATTGCTAGATGGTATAAGGTTTTTATACTTATTCGTAGTTTCCTAGCATGTTAGGATCGGAATTCGTATGTAATTATTGCTACAGATATTAGCTTATAGATTACAAATGATCATTAAATATTTAGAGTTATGTGTTAGCTTATTGATTCATTGTTTTTCTTTCTATACAAAATAAAACTTTGGCAAATGCGCCCACATTTGCATACTTATTGCAAACTACTCATTCTAGTGGATAAAAAGGCAAATAAAAAACACTAAGGTTGTTTACATCGAGGTTTTAAACCCGCGCTTCGCGGCGAGGTGTTTGCATACACGATTTTTTTATGCGTTGTCTGTCTTGTTGATTTTGATATGAATATTTTGGTTTGTCATGTCTTCAACATACGTGGAATCAATCATGTGACTCCGATCAAGATTATAAGTATGTTACTACTCATATTTGGTTTGCCATTTGAAGATCATGACGCAAATGAAAAAACCAAATACAAAAATCATTAAAGAAGTATTGAGTTCCCATGATATTCCTTATGACTTCCTTTACAGTAGCTTCCAAGATCTCCCCTTTAAATGGCCGAAACACAACACACAAATATTTAACCGAAAAGTAACAAAACCAGTTCCACCCACATTCCTTATATTTGTATTGCATCAGAAGAAGGGTTGTAATGCTCCTCTGATTTGTAGACGTTTTATATCTAAGTTGCAGATACTTATAACCAATCCCAAACACCCCGGTCTGTTTTCTGAAACAATCGTTTGCAGGATCATCGAAACTGAAAAACAAATATGCAAATATTATAATTATAAGCCACCCTTAATATGTACAAAGCTAAATCTATTCAAACTCATACCATGATTCTTAAACCCATGAAGCAAATACACTTATTGTGATGTAAAAATTCGAAGTAAAAAAGTGGCCGTTCAAACCAACCCGTACAAAAGCACCCGTTTTGCCATTATACCCAAAACAATCTTGATGTCACCAAGATCGAGCAATAGAATTTAAGGGAGTAAGTTTTGGATGGGATCCAGAAAGGATTTAGGGATGCGTATGCCTGCCCTCATACTTTTCGTTTACAGGTTTACGATGTGCAATTTACTTTAGCTATGTAATGCGAACAAAGACCCGATAAAATGATGAATATGGAGATTAAAAGATTATACTTTAGCTACTCACACTTATCTCCTGAATTAAAGTTTACACCATGTCTATGTTGTCTGCTTCGCTCATCTGAAAACAGCAGAAAGTATTTTTTAGATTACTGAAGTCCGAAGAAGCGTTGTTAAACTCTTGAATATGTATATAATCTCTTTAACATTTAGTTGAAGGAAACTTATGCTGCTACAAAGAGAATGTGAAACACTTGCGTCTTCTTTAAGGTACGCAGAGCTTGGTAGAGATATCCCTCAATTGTCACAACCAACACGTCTCCTAGTACTCACGCCTTACAATACTACATCAGTATAAAAAAAACCACCAACTACAAATTTTTTTAAATTAGATAAACCATGAGCATAACTAATGCAATACACTTGCATCTCTCAAGTATTATATACACATCATATAAATAAAATTGCAAACTGCATAACTTAACCAAGACTACAACTACAGGCTACACATTGAGATATTAATTGGGTAAGCAAAAATAGATTTGTGAGCATATTAGTCCTGCAATAAAAAATTTCACTTGGTCCACTATTCTTACGAACCATAATACCTGTAACCTTGCAAAACAATCATTAAAAACTGAACCATGTTGTGTAAATTCAGATTTAAAACCCAACAGTCATCACATTCACTTATCTTGTGTTAGATTAGTTATAAGCATCTACTATACGATGTCACTAAACTACTTATCCCTTTACACACAAAACCAATTGCTGCAACATCGCGATTTATATGAAATCAACCAATATACATATCAAATTAGCAACTAAATTATACCTTGGAGTCGCCACCAGCAACCATTTCCCACATCTTAACTTTGGCATCCTCACCAGTCCTTTTCCCATTCCCCTTACTTTTCGACCCGCTCTTCTCACCCCTCCATCCCTTATCCCTCTCCCTCTCCCTCTCCCCACCCTTCTACGCCTGAACAAAATAAAAAGTTTATACTCGAAACTGAAAACACATAATGTCAGTTAACCGACCCCCTGTAGAAACAAATATAATATCCAGTTTTAAAAAATTATATAAACGTAACAAAATCATGACAGTAGTAAACATTCCTGAATAATGATGCGAAAATGCATTTTTCACTCCTAGTAACCTGTTAAGCTGTTTGCGTGTGTCGAAAATTATTAGCATGTAATTATTTAACGCTGTTGTTTGCGACGTTCAGTGTTCAGCCGGAAAAAAGTTGCGCGATTCAAGTTCCATTTTTTACCGTGCATCTTTTTTTGAGCCAAATATCGAATGTCCTATCTTTGCTACATTTGCATTCGGATGCTCAAACTATTGGCTAATAGACTCTAGGCAGCTTCTAACATGTTTCACCTGTTTCACTTTTAATTAAACTTTGCAGTTTGGCCCGTTTGAAACCCAGGTCTTTGCTGCATTATCTTACTTGCACTTAACTCCGGCCACCTCAACCCCGAACCAAAAAAATTCAGTTTCAATCATTTATCTTTTAGTTTGTTTCTTTGAACCTGGTGTGCTAAGAACCTTACTATATTCTATCATTTTTATAGTAGTGCTCCTTAAATATTCGTATACAAAGAAAACCAATTTCAGGTAACTGTTCATATGCGACTATGCTACAGGTGAAAATAGGTCGGCCATGTGATTAACTCGAACCACTTTTGGTCCAATATTGTCGTGCCAAATGCGATCACCAATATCATACTATTCCATTACAAAATATTGAAAATGAAATACATGCATTAGCATGTTTTATGCATTTAAAAAGTAACACTTACCGACTTCTGATCCGCTTCCTTTTTAGAAGCATTTCTCGAAAAGCAATGTGTTGGATGGGATCTGTATCACAAAGAATTCCATCAACATCAAATAATACTGCTTCGAGTGGAGCAAGTGCGGTAAATGCAGATTTGCTGTGGAAACGAACCAAAATTTCTCTTTTTGTGTACTCATGTGGAATGAAAATAAATTGCTGCATACCCATAATATGTTCACTATGTATACAACTATAGCATGATGTGAGGATCAGATTAGCACCATTCCCATACAAAACAGTACCTTGTTTTCATAAATGCTAAAAACCATCACTGTTATACCCTGCCCAGGCGCCCTCCTTTTTTAGCAATTGTAATCGAATATTGATCTGTTTTGATGCATCTCTAGTTCTTATGGGATAGCGTTTTTTTCCTGGAAGACCTATAGCCTAATCTGCTCTACAATAATTTAAACTTTCACTCTTGCTTTAAAACTACATTGCAAATGATAACTACATTGCTTTAAAACTACATTGCTCTAGAATAATAACTACAGCTTAGTGACTTTAAGTGCGGTTGTTTATCTAGAGTTTATAACCTACGGGTTTCAAATGACACAAAATCTGTTAAGCTGTTTAGGATTTCTTACCAACGTTATCTGGTGTGAACTGCACCACTTTTTAGGGAGTTGTCTTGCACTGAAACGAATTTGTTAATGTTAGCAGCCTGTGTTTATTGTTATGAAATGGCATTTAGTTAAGGGTCTAAAAAAGTGAGCTTGTAAGCTTTTTTCTAAAATCAAATAAGGCCAATAGCGGACTAAATAAGCTACTAATCCAAACACCCCCTAAATAAGATGAAAACCTCAGGTCATATGCTGTAACAGCTATTAACAGGTTCACCGCAATAACAACAGAGTTTGTTTTCAGGAACTTCATATTTTCAACTGAAAGTCTACACAAACCTGCTTCGTAAGTAAACATCGTTCTCCAAACGAAGCACATATATGTCCAAGTTTTGCTTCTGAATCAGCAACAATTGCTTCGGTAAAGCCCTAACACTGCCTGATCCACTTTTCTTCTGATGAGGTGTTATACTAAAACTACTGTTGCTAAGTTTGGTTCTAGAGAAATAAGAAGGGATTTATCGAACCTGCAACTCTTTTATGAGAGAAACACATGATGTCTCCATATTGTTCACTGATGATTAAGAATTCATCCTGATCAGTTTGTCACAGATTATAAATTATGACAGAAGCATTATGTATATCATTTGAAACTCAAAATAGGTATTCATTTAACAGGGTTATGATTTTCACAAAGAGACCATAGCATCATCCCTATGTTTCTCATTTTGGTGGTATATAACAAGATAGAAGCTGTTTATGAAGGTTATAGAACATAGCGAATTGTATGATCAAAGATGTGAAGTCCAGAAATACATTAAATATTCGATCAGCCACAAATAGCGCAAAAGCATGTGCCGTTTGCTTCCCTGCAAAAAACAAAAAAAAGTCAGTTTGTTAGGCCACTTTTGTTTATCACGAAACACGAACAACTAAAGGATGATATGCCTTACCAAAAGCCATGCCAGCGCCTTCGCCCATTCACGTCTGACTGCAAAACATGTGCATTGTCGGCTTCTGCATTGGGTCAGATATCTTAAAAACGCCACAGCCGCATCCCTCTGGCGCACCATACCACGTCTTCCCAACTCCCATATGCATATAATTCAAACGAGTATCAAAATCATGATCTTGAAAACTATGAATGTATCACATATTTTGCTGTCATCAAAACTATCAAATCCCATATGCATAATTCAGGCCTATGAAATCTAAACGAAAATCACATAAGCTCATTAGCCCACAAATAAGCTTAAACAAACACCCCCATAATCTCAAACCAAAATTTGCAATATTAACAAAAGCATTTAAGTTTATGGGTTTCGTTTTCGATTCTAAGTTTATGTACAAGTTTATATTTTCGTTTCATGTGTTCTTTTATGGCTTAACGAATATCGATAACTACATATATATTGATTGGAAATATATAGCTGGTTTGTGTTAGTTATTTTGGTTTTCTTATTCTTTTGCTGAGTTTCTAACCTTTGTATCGTTAGGAACTCTGAAACTACATTTTGAAATTTGATAGATCAAAAAATTGTTTTGTGTTTGAGAAAAATATAAGATTATTAAAGTTTATTCGGGTTATGCATAGCAAAAACCAACGGCCGAGAAAAAAAGCATAAATATTAATGGTTAAACTTATGTGTTCATTTGTATTGTATTTTGATTGAGCACATTTAGTGTTTCAAACAAACTTATTCATCTTTTTTAGTGTGCTAAATAAAGATTGAGATACTTCAAAATTCTTTCGGAAATTATTAGCAAGTGGAAGTGTGTTATTCTTTGATATTGTTTCGCTAGGCTCTTACTCATTTTTTTACTGTTATAATTTTAATGGTTTTGCTAACAACTTTAAGAGTTGTGGTTAAGTGATGAGGACATGATAACAAGCTAGCAGAGGAATATATGGATCACACCGAACGTGGCAAGAGGATTCAACGGAAGCCTTAATGAGCAAGAATGAAGTTACTGGTGGTGGGAGTAATATTACTGCTAAACAAGTAAGGTTACTTCTAAACACCGAGGATACCGGTACTATGTCGTGCAATTCTACATAGGTTACTGGTGTTGGGAGTAATTCTACTTATGTCGTGGAGTAATTCTAATGCTGGAGTAATTCTACTTATGTCGTGTTTGTTTATTTAGTTTTTTTATTTTGTTAACTTTTTTCTCAGGTTTAGTTTTTCTATAAATATAGGCCGGAGCGGAGCCACCTTGCAGGTAGTGGAGGGAAAGGCCCCCTACAAAGCTTGAATTGAGTAGCTAAAGTGGTAAGAGAAATGGCTGAAATAGTTGCAAAAAGTTATGGTGCCCTCAGTCTAGAAACTAAAGTGCTCTCTACTACTGAAGAAAATATCAACAATCTAATCCTCAAATCGTTTTTTTTTCTTTTGGATTTCATCAACTGAAAGAGGTGAAGAGGTGAAAAAAGAAGGTAGAGGCAAAAGGGAGGATGGAGATGACAATAGGGATTTGCCAGTAATAACTTTGAAATGTGTGTAATAAATACAATTAAATATCTATTCACTTTAATACACATTTTGTAAACTTTGAAATATGTGTAATATATATAGCTTCCAATTAAAGATCTTTTCATTTGAATTAGGATTTTTAGTTTTTAACATGGATACATAATTTTTTTTAGTTTTTATTTATGACGCTACGTTGTTTTAGTTCAAGTTAAATATTAAATGTTATGCTATAGTTTGAATTAAAAACTCACATTCATGATTCTTGATAACGCTTCAAATATACATAAAATATTCTTCAAAAATACATTAAATATATATGTTAACGCATGAAATATTGCAAAGTTTGCTTGCTTGTTGTGTAATATTCATTTCAGGACTAAAAGTAAAGAAAAAGGATTAAACGTGCAAAAGAATCCCGTTAAATGCACTAATGGTCGTTATATGAAGAATCTAGAAGAGAATCCAAGGAAGAATTAATGAACGAGGCCAAAGTGCGGCGCACAATTCTTTTTGTGCGGCGTACTTCACAACGAAGTAAATGCCATTTAATTAAACACCAAGTAGGACGCACAATTTATATTGTGTGGCGCACTTCTCCTGCAGTTACTCCAAAATCATAAATGATTGTAATAATTGTGCAACCTTTCACTCCCCTATTTTCTCCAACTGAAACACCATCTTTACTTATAAATAGAGGACGAAAATTGCTCCTCAAATCATCCCTTGAAGCATTCTTCTCATCCCACTACATCTATAATCACTTCTCAACAGTTAGGAAGTTGTTCTTAGGGAATTGTTGAAGAATAAACCTTATTCTTCATCACATTTCAGGTTTTAGTAGAGGAAAGTGCCATTTGATCTTAGAAGGTGGTGCTAGAAGTCGTTATTGTTACTATAGTTGAATTTGCAAAATCGTTGTAATCTCCGTTCGAAGAAAAACCTTGTAAGCAAGAGCACTAATTGCTATTTGATTTTGGTATGAACATGTTTCTCTATTTCTATATCATGACTTTTGAATCAATCATACTTGTTTTGTGTGTTGTTCTTATCAATATGGAGTAGACTAACATGTTTGGTTGGCGAATATATGAGTGATATGGATTAAACTTGGATGAACTATTGAATTTTGGAATTAACTAAATATAAACTTGATGTTTTTATACCCGAATTCTTTAATAGTCATTTAATCATCATACTAGATCGGATATACGTCGAAAGACTCCGACTCTATATGTTTGGTTTCCAAGTTGTTTGTCTATGACAACTAGATTTTAGCCTTGTGAGGATTGGCTAACAAAATAATTATTAACCCGAGTATAAAAAGGCTTAATGCTTAACCACATGTCTAACGAACTTGGTTAAGAAAGTTTATATTTATTATTTCCTAACTTGAATTAAACTTAAAGCATTTTTATAATCAAAAGTAAAGGCCGAAAGGATTTCTGATTATAACGAGTAGACGATCTGTTAAGTAAACTAACCGTTTCTTTAATCGATTATATTTAAATTCATGAACCAATCATCTATCCAAGTTTATCCATCTCTACTTTTGTTTCCCAACCAAACATTCCTTATATCTTGAATTTCAAACATTATCTTTAGATCGTGACAGTCTATAACATTTACTCTTTTCGTAATATAACCGACTCTTTTTAGAATACCCAATCCCGTGGAACGCCTGGTCTTACCCTAAACCTATACTATAAACGGGGGTTTATACTTTACCCGTATGTTAGTTGGAAATTGGATAAAACTAGTATTATAAATTTAAAGCTTTTATAACACATCAAAAGTTTTTGGCGCCGCTGCCGGGGATTGATTTCATTCTTGAATTAGTCATTTTTATATTACAAACTAAAATTTTCAAAATCGCCGTACAGTTTTCTGGCAAACTGAACCCATTTTTCACAGAAAGTGCGCCGCACATAACCATTGTGCGCCGGTTTTTCTGCAAAAAATCAGAAGTACGCCGCACTTCTTGTCCCTTTTACAAACAGAACAGTTTTTCAAAGGAAAAGAAAATCAAAACCAAAAACCCCAAACTCATAAGCTGTAATTGACCATTTGAAAATGTGGAATTTATTCCTTGTGTTCATAATAGTCAAAATCTTGTATTATCGTAATTCGTACATTAAAATGAGAAAAACCAAAAAGAACTATTTGATAGCTTGCTTATTTAAATTTCTAAATACATGCATATGTCTCTTATTTGCTAAGTGTTGCTTATTTGACTTTAATCTCATGCAAAATAAATATAAAAATAAAAACTTCAAAAGAATTTAAAAAATTTATTTGATGAGGAATGTGCTTAAAAACTTGATATTTGCTATGTTTAATAGATATTTAGGAAGTAATAAAATAAGAAACATAAAAATGCTAAAATTAAAAATTTTAAAAGGCCTAAAACTCAAAAAGTACGCCGCATTTTTTATGAAGTGCGCCGCACTTTTTTGGCTGAAACCAAACAGAATGCTTGTTTCTTCGTTTTTAAACGAGAATTGCTTGAATTTAAAAATGCTATCTGTTTATTGATAATATGTAAATGTAAAAAGGTATTGTTATTTGTTTTAACTAACCCACTAATGTTTGTTTTAATGTTGTCTTATTTTATAAGAGTTATGGATCCCAATTCGAGTCTTGGAAAAATTTGCTTATGAGAAAACGTCGTTGTAATTTCAAGTGACAAGGTTGAAGAATCTGGAGACTGGAACTCTCCAGAATTTCAAGACACTGCTAACAGTGGACAAAAGAAGGAAACGAAGGCTATGGTTTTTTACCAAATGGAGACCGAAGAAGTTAGCGATAGATTCGTGGCTCCTTGTTTTGTCAATGGGCTGGAAGCTTATGATGGTGAGATTAATCTTGGAGTAGAGGAGAACATGATCTCAAATGAATATGCAGTAAAGTTATGCTTGGAACATGAAGTTAAAAGAGGAAACAAAGTGGTTAAGAAGGAACTCATTGTTGCACTCAAAGGGGAAATCTATTTTGTGAAGTTTATTATCAACCCAGAAGAAGATGATGTTGAACCTGGGGTGATTTTCGGTAGATCATTCTTATGCATGACCAAGGCAATTGCTGATTTCGGGGTTGGAACTGTCACAATATACCATGATATTGATCCATTCTTGGAAGAAACCAAGGAAGAAGGAAAGAGCAATGATGATTGGGGACCATTTTCTTGATTTTAATATAGATGATATACCACTGTTGGGTAAAGAAGGACTTCCACCATTCGTATGCAAAATGGGGAAAAGTAGCCGTAATAAGAAGCAGGCAATGGAAAACCTTAAATTTTTCTATCAAGATATGGGAACATCGTCATCAGCTGGTGGTCATTTAACTCAAGAAGAAGCAGCTAAAGAAGCAATAGCTATCAGAATGAGCCAAAAGTTTGCTTTACTAGTGGAAAAAAGGCCTATAATTGAGATAATGGCTTATCATGACAAATACAAGAAAATTCTCGATGAAGTTTGGAAAGACAAGGTAGAGTTAGATATAAAGATTGTAAAAGAAGAAGAGGAAACGGTAAAAAGGATTAAGGGAGAGGCGTTAAAAGAAAGAGACGGCCCCGGAGTATTCATATTTCCCATCAGATTGGAGGGACAGGTTAACAAAAATGCGTTAGCAGATACTGGGTCAGATATAAATACTATGCTTTCCGGATCTATGTGCAACTAGGACGAGAAGATATAAAAAAGGTTGATAGAGGAATCACGATGATAAATCACACTCCGGAAGAAGCTATGGGGATACTTACAAACGTTCTTTGTCAGGTAGGGGTCACTACCGTGATTCACCAATAGTTGTTGTTCGTGGATTCTTGCGTATGGTTGGTGGCATAGTCAATACTCCTGAGAGACTTTTCTTGACGTTTGATGGGTTTTGTCACCAAACCTTCTGTGCTGCAAGATCTGATGTTATGAGAAACGCAGAAAGTGATAGTGATGACGAGGAGGATTACCAGATAAAGAGGAATAAGTTTGGAGCACCAATTTATGGACCAAAGCCTGCACTGTACTTAAACTGTAACGATCCAGATGAGCGATCGATAGCTATACAAACCGTAACTAACCCATTCTAAAAAATTAGCCTTTGGAAGAAGGCGGTTGGTTTCCTTGGCTCATTACCAGTACCATTAAAGAACGTTAATTGGAATCTTGATTATAATGGTTCGTATACTAAAGAAGAAGAAGCGACAGGGCAATGGCGAACTGAGATAAGGTTAATTGATCCATACGGAAATATTTATATACAGGGATTCACAACGAAGAAAACAGATATGAAGTTATCAAAATACCACAAGTTGAGTGACATCATGTCACCCAACTGGTTTATAGAATGAAGAAATGGAACAAGTTGGAATAAAAGAGTAGTTATATACTCCTGATTTTACTTTTTATGTTATGTTTTAAAAAAATCATTTATATAAATCCATAATGGATTATATTTGATGTACGGATATTAATCCGATATGAGATAAGCGTTCAGTCTTCCCTTGTCTCGTTATCCAAGTAACTATAACACACCCTAAATTTGGGTCTCAACCCCCCGCGGAATATGAGTATCCGGGAGCGTACATTATAGATCTATAGCACAAGAATAAGAACGACCTCTAAAAAAGTCGCGCTCAAAATACGATACATGGATTTTATGAAAATGTTTTAAAACAAAAAAAGCACCCCCACACCCCCAAACCCCGCCACCACAGGGGAATTGACAAGAAGAATGAAACAAAGAAAAAAAAAAAAAAAAAAAAACCTCCATAAATCTCCACACCCCCATAGCACGGTGCCCCAACTGAGGCTGGGGTGGGGACGCACCCAGTCCCTCCCCCCCATCCCCCCCCACCATCCCACCCCCCCCCCCACTCCCCCCCCCCCACTCCCCCCCCCCACACCCCCTGCCCCACAGGTTGTGGTGACCTGCAGGCTCCACATCTCCTCCCCAGCCCACCCCCCCCCTCCCCCACCCACCACAACCCCACCGACTCCCCTAGCCCCCTTCCCCCCCTCAGACCCCCCCTCTTCCTCCCTATATCACCCGAGGCCACCCCTCCCACCCCCCACACCACCCTCCCCCCCCAACCCCCCCAGCCCCTCACCCCCCCCCACCCCACCCACGCTCCCTTTGATTTGAGGACCCCCCCCCCCTTAGTAAATTGATGTCCCCCCCGGAGGGGATTTAATCCCCTCCAACCCACATCACCCGACTCTCTTGTGTTCTAAACCCGCAACACCACACACCACCCCCCGCCTCCCCCCAAACCACATCACAACCCACCCCTCCGCCCCCTCCCCCCCCCCCCCCCGCTCCCCCCCCCCCAACCCCCCCTCCCACCCTCCACCCCCCCCTGCCCCTCCCCCCCACACCCCCCAGTTCCCCCCCCCCACGCACCCCCCACCCAACCCCCCACCTCCCACCTCCACTCCCACTCACCACGCACCCACCCCCCCCCCCCCCCTGCCACACCACCCCCCCCCCCACCCCCCCCCCCCCGTACCCAACCTCCCCCCTCCCCCTCTCCCCCCCCACCCCCACCGCCCCCCACCCAACCCATCCCACCCCCCACACCCACCCGCCTACAACCACCCCCCCACTCTCCACCCCCCCCCGCCCACCCCCCCCCCCCCCAGCCCACCGCACACCCGTAAACCCCCCCCCAACACCACCTCCCCCCCCCCCCCCCCCCTTCCACCTCCCCCCCCGCCCACCCCCCCCCCCCCCCATTGGGGCGGACGAGTATATTTTAGCCCCCCCCCCAGCACCCCAAATTGGCCCCAATTATCACCTATCGCATAAAAACCTCCCCCCCACCACTGCCACCCTCCCCCCCCCCTCTCGTCAAACGACCAACCCCTACCCCTACCCCCCCCTACCCTTCCCACATATAAAGGGGGGCGGGGGGGGGGGGAACCCCTCACCTCCAGCAATACCTCCCCCCCCAGCCCTCCCCCCCCTCCCCCCCCCATTCCCCCCCCCCCCCCTCGCCCCCCCACCCTCCCCCCACGCTCCGCCCCCCCCACCCCCCCCCAGTACCCCACCGAACTCCACCCCACCCCCCATCCCCCACAACCCCATACCCACCCACCCACCCCTCCCCCTCTCTCCAACCTCCCCCACCCCCCCCCCCCAACCCCCATGCCAGACCCTACCCCCCACCGCCCCCCCGACCCCCCCACCTCCCCTCCCCCTCCCCAACCCCACCCACCCTTAACCCACCCCCTCCACCCCCTCCCCCCCCTCCACCCCCCCCCTCTCCACCCCAACCCCCCCAAACCCACCCCCAACCCCCCCCCCCCCCCACCCCCACTTATCAATCCTCCACCACCACCCCCACCACCCCCACAACCCCCCCCCGCCCCTCCCCCCACTCCCTCACCCCCAAACACCTCCACCCCCCGCCGCCACCCCCCCACCACCACCCCTCTCCCACCTCCCCCTCCACACCCACCACCCCCACCCCCCCCACTCCGCACGCCCCCCCCCCCCCTATCCCCCCCCCCCCCCGCCTCCCCCCACCCCCCACCCCAACCTCCCACCCCCCCCCCCTCGCGTCCCCCCTCCCCCGCCCCCCCATCCCCCCCAAACCCACCCCCGGCCCCCCAGACACCACCACACCCCATCCTAACCAACCACCCCCGCCCACACCCCCCACCCCCCACCCCCCCCCAACCTCCCCCCTCCCACTCCTCCCCCCCCCCCCTACCCCCCACATCCCCCCCAACCCCCCCCACCCCCCCCCACCCCAACTCCCCCTCCCCCCAATCTCCCCCACCCCCCCCCAAATTCTCCCCCCCACACACACCCGCACCCCCACCCTCCCTCCCCATCTCCACCCCCCCGCAGAACCCCCCACAGCCCCCCGTCAAACCCAAGAAACCCCAAGCGACCCCCCTCAAAACGCACCACTCCCCAATCCCCCCCACACCATCCAACCACACAATACCGGCCTGCCACCCTCAACGACCTCCCATGAGACACCATCTCACCAATACCCCAACCCCCGACCACCCAACAAGAAGGTGTCCATCCTATTAATAGATGTAACGTGTACTATACTTCCCAGACAGAAATATTCCCATGAAAGTCACCTGCCCTTCAAAGCAAACCACGACCAATAGTCCTTACGTTCACTAAGCTCCTGACACTTGCAGCTGCGACATTGTCTGAAATGCAATATAAATATTTGCCCAACATTTCCCAAGATGATGTTCAAACCCGCAACTCCGAATCGACATGGTATACATCAGTTGGTAACTCCGTGACACCAGTGAGAGCTACTCACCCCTAATGGGGATGTCAACCCTAAATATATCTATTTATAATATTCGAGTGCTCACGGATAAAGTAAATTGACAGTTCAAGAAAAAGGGTTCATAGGTTATCGCTACTTAGGAAACACGTAATCAAAGATAAAATATACCCTTACGGTCCAATTTGGTAAAACAAAGCCATGTTACACACACCAAAAAGTTGTAAACAAAGATGATGGTAAAATATGGGCTATGAACTCACCTCAACAAATAAAGTGAATGAAAATCAATACAAGTTGTGAATCGACAACGAAAAGTCCGAATGCAACCTAATTTAAACAAGTTCTTATGAATACATGCACTTAAATAACCTAGGGGGAAATGGTCGAGTGATTAGCGCCAATCAACTACCCATCCAATACAAACACCCCACCCGGAGGTTTATTTTGGCCATGGACATAAATTCTATATAGTTACACTCACCACCTAAAATTGTTTGCTTTAATTTATACAATTAAACAAAATGATTTGCATTTTGTAGGAAATAAAGGGCATGAATCCGGATGGTGCGACAATATTCAAAAGCGAGTCAACAGTTATATTCTGTTGTATTAATTAATTGTTTTAGCTACATTTAATAATTATATAATACATTATTAATTATGTTATTGATTTCACAAAAATATCACATTATAAAATAGAGTGCATAAGGTTTTATAACCTTATTGAGCGAGAGTTCCGTTTCAACCGAGTTTGGCAAAGATATTCTGTAGGTCCGGGGTGTCGGGTAGGGTGGGATATGGAGATTTTAATATTAAGCTATGTTTTTTATTTCTGTTACTATCTATCACAATTAACTTTGATCTATCCATCTTTAATAAATTATATAAAATATACGTTTTATATATTAATGTTATGTTTCTGATGCACACAATGTTAAGTACGTATATATCGATTCGTGGTTAAGAAAGTTAATTGTTGTTAGTAGTGTGTGGGGGTTTGTTTATAGTTGTATTTTATTAGTATACAAGTATACTGTTATATATATATAGTTTTTATCTCTATTTTATTAGGTACATGATTGTGTTTATTTTATATGAATACTGTGTTATACATTTTAATATATCTATGAGGAGAGAGAATTATCATTGTGTAAACAATCCTCTAATATGATACAATTCCTTTGTTGTAAATTTAAGAGGAGAGAGTTCCTTTGAGACAATAGGGAGATATCACAAGTCCATAATTGATACCATTCAAATCTTGTGTACAAATAAGTCCTCATATCATAACATATTCGTCTAAGAAATAAAAATCCAACATATTTATTTAATTATCAAACCATATAGTTAAATAAATATCAAATACTTGAATAAATAATTATACATAAACAATCCATTTCTGTAAATCCTTTTTTAAACATATGAATTTCTCCCTCAACTCCCCAATGTTGAGTAGCTAATAAACACCAACCCTCCACCACAATATATCCCTCCCCCCCCCCCCCCCCCCGAGCTTATTTATATAATGGACCAAAGCATAAAATGCTAAATTGGAGTACATTAAAACCAAATGCCACTTGCTAGAACTTAATTGGACTTAAAATGTGGTTTTTACAAAGTTAAGGGGCTAAAAGTGTAAATTCGTAAACTAAAGGGTTAAAACTGCCAAAATCTGATTTTTCTAAGTCTAGGGACTGTTTTGGACATTCCTGAAACTTAAAGGACTATTTGAAACATATAAGGACCTAAAGTGCAATTATTGAAAAATTAAAGGACTAAAAGTGTAATTTTGGAAACATAAGGGGTTTAAAGTGTAAATGTTATATTTTTATAAACATAGGGACTGTTTTTGTAATATAGAAAACTTAAGGGTATTTCATGAACAAAGGTGATTTTAATAACCACTTAACATACCGGATGAGTTATATATTTACCGGATATCATACAAGTTAACCTACGACTTAATAAATATGAATATTTATTAATAACGTTTATACATATACAAAAACGTGTGTAATCGTATACCTTCCCAAGAGCCATCAAGTGAATACAAATACATTAAACATGTGCACCACCACACAAGTGATAACAGTATATATAAATAGCAATTTATTGTAGTTTATGCATTGAGTCTTTAGCCTAAACTTGTAGACTAAGACTGGCCGTATTTACTTAGGTATTTGACGGTGTGATTCATTTGCCATTCTTGGATATATTTATCATTTTCAGAGGACTATTTACTAAGGTGAGTTCATAGCCTCATGTTTTACAATTATTTAAATGATTTACATCTTTGGGGTGAGAACATGCTTTGTTTTACAAATTGGACGCAAGTGTACATTTTATACTATGATTACGTGTTTGCCTAAGTAGCGATAACCCACTGAGCCCTTTATCATGAACTGTCAATTACTAGATTGTGAGCGCGAATGTTATAAATAGATCTATTTGGGATTGACATCCCCGTTTGGGTGAGTAGCGCTCACTGTGCTGGTTTGCCGGACAACAAACGTATACCATGTCGGATTTGGGATGTTGCGGGTTAGAACATCATTCATGGGCAAATGTTGGCAATTTATTGCATTCATATACGTCGAGCTTCAGTGTCATGAGCTTAGGAAAACGTAATTACTTTTTATGATGTTTGCATTTGTTGCTTAATCATACACTTGGAAATCTTGCGGTCCTACTATTGATTTACATAAACCTATGAATTCACCAACTTTATGTTGATATTTTAAGCATGTTTTCTCAGGTCAATAAGGCACGGGGTGCTTAGATCATTGGGGGTCACTCTTTGGAAAAAGTCAGTACTAAAGATTTGGGCGTATTACATTTTGGGAACATTTGTTATAAACCGAAATCTTTACTTATATTGTTGAACAATTTGAAGCCATGAGCTTATGTAATGAACAAGCATTTTGTTAATCCAATGTATCTTTTTAAAACGACACGTTAGTGGTCGTTCTCATATCTTGTGCTATTGATCCATAAAGTAACGCCCTCAGATATTCAACATTCCGCTGCTACCCAGATTTGGGGGTGTTACATCTGAGACTAGGCCTCCCATGCTTGAAAGGGGTAGTTATATACCATGGGCAAGTAGATTTAGACGATACATAAATCGAAAGAGGGAAAACCGAAAGTGGCTTAACAAAGCGCTTGATGAAGGTCCTTATCAGTTTGAGATGTTCATTCCTAACAACTCCATAATTCTGAAATTGCAAACAGCTAAGGATTTACAAGGAGATGCGTTATTACATTATGATGCTGAGATGGAGCTCATGAATCTGATTCTTCTTTCTATTCCAAATGACATCTATAATTCTGTGGATGCTTGCACTTCGGC
>BQNB010076400.1:3674-31171 GCA_026074375.1 Tanacetum coccineum
AGTGTCGTACGCCATTTGGCGTATGGTGGATGTGCACTTTAAAATAGGACCAATACTTTTAAGACCGGTGGCATCGAGCCATGATCTAAAATAACTAAAGTACTCAGGCAGGGGTTGCACATCATAACTTAAGATATCGTTGAGTATTTTATTAAAAAGTCTAGAGCTCATACGATATATGCGCCTAAAGTAGTCGTCGATTAGCTTTTGTTTCGCCTCTTCTCATTCACGATATATGTATGTCCTCCTCCTCTTTGGACCATCACTCGAACCCCCGGCTTCTTGCTCACACAAACCCACATAATGTTGATAATCGATCATAGTCGGGTTGAAAGATCGCATCATAATGATCGTATGTGTCGGTTGGGTCGAAATCGTTGAGATTATTTTGATCCATATTTGAAAGAAAAAAGAGAAGTATTGATGTAGAAGATGTATTGAAAATGTGTGTGAAGTATGAAATAATAAGGGGGGTATTTATAGGATTTTTAAAGGGGTAAAATTAGGGTTTTGGGGGTATTTTTTTGAAAAACCGCTCCCCCCAATGGCTAGAAACGGATACATTTAAAAAAAAAAAAAAAACTTGGCGTGGGCTGTTAGCCACGGCGCGAGAACCCTTGGCGCGAGCCACGGAGTGGTGCGCCGTGGGCTTTTCTCGCGCCAAGACTTGGCGCCAAGCGATGGCACCACCACTCCCTCCGCTCTAAGCATCCATTATTAGTCTATTTGTAAAGCTCCTGTGAACTTTTTTGCTGCTCTCTGAAATGAATTTGTCGATTTAGTCCAAGTTCTAGGCCATATTTTGGCGCACAGTTCTAAATATGATATTCCGGCTTTTTTAAGTTGTGTTGCAATTCATAGAAAAGCGTGAAAAGTTTATAACAGCAAGTAACGTCAAAGATAAAATGTCGGCACATTTGTTTGTAACGAAAAATGAAGACCAGAAACATTTCCATAAAACGGTGATATGCAGCCATGGTAGTTTAATATATTCACTCCCCGGAGAATTAGTTGGACCATTTCGTTGTCTTCATTTCATTCGTTTTGTCATGCCATTCTTTCCTTGACCAATATACTACATCAATATCATTATGGCCAATCATGGTCGTATTTGAGCAAGCAGAAGTTTTATCCAACCAAGATATATGCTATCGGCAAGTTATATGTACAGGCATTAGCCATTTAACTAACCTTAAAATGTTGAAAAACCTCAAAACTCCCATATATAATCATAGGAGCAAACCTGAAGAAATCCACATAATGCATATTACCAATTTTGTCAAATGAAAAACAGGTTGTATTGTTAAACTCTTTAGGCTGTGATCATATCTTTTAACTCTCGCCAGATGGGTAAACATAAGCGGTTAACACAGAATAAAACTTGCTTTACCAAAGGTTAAACGATGACACTAAAATTCCTTTTTACTGCTTTCTAAACCAAGGCAGCTCAAAAAAGAATGCACTTAGTTTTGGCTCATCCAGTTTCAAGTATGTTACAATTCTCTATATATCTAACTATGTTGCAAGGGGGCCTTGTTTTTCTCGATTGACACGGTAGTGACTTCTTTGACTTTATCATCTTTGAAATGGTCTCTCAAGAATTCGACAGCCATGAATGTGAGAGCAGATGCTGGAACATACCATACCACTCTTGGGATGCTTCCTCTAAACAATCCCTTGGGACCTTCAATCAGCCATATTCTACGAAATGCATCCATCCAACCATTGTACCTTTAATAATAATACAACATCATCTACTTTACACTGCTCAAACAATATCAATCTATCACTTAAACAGAGAAACTATACATAAGTGCAAAACACAAAACCAACCTAAACACCTCCGTTCTTATATAATTGCAAGTTGCAACTCTTGTATATTAGAAAAAAACATAGTATATTAATAAAGATCGGATGTCGCAAATAGGTGGGTTGGATAATGAGCCAAGAATATTTATGTTTAAACTAGGCATTTATAGTACAGTTCAAACAGGCTGGGTCACGTTGGGTCAACCCGTTTAAACGTTTTTGTTTCTATTACTTTTAGATACTTAATGTGTTGATTATCATTACGGAAAAAGTATTACAACAACAATAATGTAAAGATTTTAACAAAATGATTTCCATGGCTGTATGCATTAAAACTTTAAAAGTAGCCTATAACAAGTTCAACAGATTATTTTACCATTTTGCTTGTTTGATATAAAATACGACTCATGTCAACTCATTCATAGGTAAATGGATGAAAACTAAACCTTTGATTAAGATGAAGTGTAATGCTTTGTAGAATACCTTACAATTGTGCCTTGTACTTGTAGTCTTGTCTTGATTACATCCAACGGAGTAGTAAGATATGCACTAGCACCTGCACGTTTTGCATATAAAAGAAGTGAGTAAGTGCATAGCATGCAAGTGAGCTTCATAACTCAGCAAGCAGAAGGAAACATACCTCCGGCTATTCCTCCCAACACAAGCCCCTCAAAAGTACTATTGACTTGGAAACTTGAATTGGGAAACCACTTTTGCTTTCCATATTCTGTTACGTCTTTTAATGCCTCGTAAAACGTGACCTGCATGTGTAGGGAGATAGTAATTCAACAAGTGAGTCAATGTAGATGTATATAAGATTACTTCACTCCCGCCTAAAATAAAGCTAGTGTTGTAAATTTTATTGTGTTCTTATTGCCGGCTACTATACAAGTATAGTACGATGATGAATTAAAATGGGATAAAAGAAACTAAAGAATAATTACCATCAGACCAGCAAACGGAACATCTCTTACAAGTGTAGACCAATACCTGCCAATAAGACAACAGAAACAGAAGATTAATAAATTTTATTATATATTTTTTTGAATGGCAATTATTTACACACCTACACCACCTATCTCACACATAATATTTCGCAAATGTCTCCAACGAGACTTGAACCCACAACCTCTTGGTTGATGGGCCACATATATACCACTAGTCCAAAGGCCTTGGTCAGAAGATTAATAATACTGCAACCATTTCCAAAGAGGACAACTGTACCTTTCTCAAGTCAGTTGAGAAGATAAAACAGGAGATTAACTGATAAGTTCTTATCACAAACGTCATAGACAGAGGTGGCAAAATGACCAGCTTACGCAGGTTAGGTTGCAGGCTATAATAATGGGGACAAGGTCAGGTAATTTCTAGTGATGATTATTACAGGTTGGGTTCGGCCGGCCTCATAACATTTCTTTTTAACCATTCTTTTTCAAGTTTATAGATAATTAATGTGTTTAATTTGATTACACAGAACTATATTATTGCAATGATAATCTAACCTTTTCTGTTAAGCAATATAGGAGGTTTAATGCATTTAAATACACTCCGGATTACTTCCTTTCTTCCTATTTACTTAAAGTTTTAACTTAACCTGTTGGATTATTAAAGATATAAAAAACCTTAATCGACCCAATCGACCCATTTAAAGATATGCAGGTCAAAATTGCCACCTCTGCTCATAGTCATATTGAAAAAAGAAAAAAAAACGAAGAACATAGCCTGTGGCTATGATGCTAAATTGAGCTAAATGAAAATAAGTGGATATGTTGGTATATTTAGCGAAACAAAAAATAAGTCGATATCATTTACATTATCACAAGCAATAGCACAACCGCATAACTTAGCTGGTAAACTGAGGGTTGATATAAAAGTAGTTGATAAGAAATTATACCCTGCATCGGAGTCCCTTTTTGGTCCAATGAGCTTTCCCATATTGAACAGCCAGCCTGAAACATTCTGATAGTAACCAACAAACTGGCAACACTTTCCAAACGAGCAGCGTCCATATGCGACAACTGAAGTCCAGTATCCCCCTTGTTCTTGAACCTGCATGCGTTGCTTAATCACCTCGCACGGGACATATACAACTGAACCAAGTGTATCTCCTGTTATGGAGATAAAAAGAATAATTACAGTTTACTTTACTAGTAGTAGCATGAAAGAAAAATTTCAGTTAAGAAATTCTAATTAAACGAGATATATATACACCGAAAGAGGTCTACAATACAGAGAGAATGATGAAAAATCTGCAAAATCGTAACTAAAAAAAGCTCGTGCAAAGCTATTTAGAAATAAGTAATCAGAATATGTCATCGTAAATAAGCAAGGGGACTGCGATGCTAGAAAAGACCATCATGGAGGAGGGTTTTCTTGTAGCAGCAAATTAGTCACTGACCCTCTTGTAATGCAGGGTATCTAAAGGCAGCAAAGACCAATGGGTATAATCACCTACATTCTATCGGATGATGCAAATGATGGCCTATTTTGTTGGAGCTGCAAATTCTATAATGACAAAGTATAGTAACGCCAAGCCTAGCTATAGATTCATAAATACTTTGTTACAGCTGTCAGAGTAGAATCCATGGGAAGTGGTAAAGCCAGGCACATACTGATCTTAAGCTCTATACAAATACAGAGCAGTGCAACTTCATTATTCATGTTATAGGTATAGATTTTAGTTCACGTGAGTTGTTTATAGGTGCTTGACATGATGAAGAATGATGAATTGTATGTTATTCTTTTGTTATTTTACTAGCAAAAACCATTCCTTCATCTTATCATAGTAAATAAAAAATGAAAAAAGTGGGGGGGGAGGAGATGCTTAACAAGGAAAACTAACACCAAAAGAAATGAGCACCAACTGTCCACTCAAGATTTATGTAACGTGATAACTGCTTTCAGCGATTATATATGTTGGCTATTCCTCTATGTTGTTAAAAAAAAATACAGTAATGGCAGAGTCTACATCATTAAACATGTATTTCTATACAATGCACCAATTCTCTATAGTCATCTATATGAGGATACCACTTTACAAAAGCTTAGGAATCTTAACCCTTGTAAGATATATAAATAAGACAGTCTGATTATATATCAAGTTTCAAATCCTGTTTGAACTGAAGTTAAAGCATAACTATGACCAAATACGAAACCTTCCGTGAACGGAATATGCGAAAGAGTGAGAAGACCATGCCACAATATCCAGTATTTAGACACCGCAAGTAGTCGTGAAACAAAGAAAGAGAATGTTACCTGACAGCACCAGAAATGAAATGAGCCCAATGACCTCCAAGATTTGGATGTGTTTCTTCAATCCACTTTTTAGTCGATTCTATGACACCAAAGTATGTTGCTCCCGTTGCCAGAGATCCAGTTACCCCAGGTACAACCCCTCTATAAAAACCTAACAGTAACACAGATCAAGCCAGACTTAACAAAAGACTTGCAGAAGTTCTAGCACAAATACTTAAAAATGCACGCAATGTCACAAGACGAGTCAATGTCATGTAAACGCATATGCTTTTTCATATACAAATTTCTGACTAATTTTCCGATAAGAGGATAAACACCATAAAGTAATATTGGTGGTAAGCTCACCTCTTACACCGTCAGCACCGCATACAGCTTTGAACCATGTATATTGATTTTTTGACTCTGTAATTAGAACATGACAAACGTTATAATGTATCAACAGTGAAGAAAGTGAATCCAAATTATAAGAACATGTTACATGAATGACTAGAGCATAGAACATAAGTACTCAAGCCACCCAACACCAATGTTTATCTTTAATAGTAAGCAAACCATAGCAGACCTGGCCTTTTGTAAAAATGGCTTGACTTTGGATTCGAGTTTTCACTGTATCAATCGGGTGCATCATCCCTTCCCCAAATCCACCAGCAAGTGCTCCCCATAAGAACTCCACGATCCAAACTGAAACGATACAAACCAAAGCAGCCACTTGGTTCCTCTTAAACGGTTAATTAATCTACTATAAAAAGACTAGTGCACTCTTATGTTAAACATCAAAAATTGTATCCTTCTGTTTTCCCTATAAAAGGCCTATTAATCCTTTACGTCAAAATTTATAAAGATTTGATTAGTTTTCCATAACACTGATGGGCATTTAGAATATTTTTTTGGAAGGCAGTAGGCATTTAGAATGTAATGAACTTCAAACTAGTTTCAATTCGTGCAGTATTAAGTTTGAGACTCAAATTTTTTAACTCAAGGCACTTGTGCAACAAACTTAATAATCAAAACCTATTTTCTATCTCAAATATTCCACTTTTCTGTTGAACACGAGTTATATCTGGCTAAATAAATAGTACCACGTCAGGACTCATGAGACATTCCACCACCAACCAATTCCTAGCTACCAACAAAGCATATGGCATTAATCACATCAAATATCAGGTCCCTATCTAGACATCAAAAAAATCCAACTAAGGATCATGGAGTTATTTGTTCTTATGATCTTCAACACGGGAGGTGTCATCCATGTGTTTTAGAGCATCAAACCCTTCACAATGCCAATGCTTTTTCCGTAGCTTTTAATTGGTTGGTGGTGGAACATGTCTTGTGATATAGTTGTAATTGGTTGGTGCTGTTTTATTGGAGATGGCAAGAGACGATGATGTAACGCCTAATACACAAATAATACCAACGCATTCCCCTAAACTAGCCTCAATCAACATCATATTAATAATAATAAAAAAAAAGTATAAATCACAAAAAACCAATCAATTTCTCAACATATTTATCACAAAATGACCCATTAAAAAAATCCAAGTTCTACGAAAACACCCCGTTTCTCACATAAGTGATTTTTTACACTCCCTTGCGATCTTTTAAAAAATGTCGCAAGCTATCACCACAAGTCAAAATATGACACTAAGGGGTGTTTTTGTTAGCTTATTTGATGGGCTTATGAACTTATTGAAAATTGATAAGTTTATAAGCTCATTTTTTGGGCTTAGAAGCTTATGAACTTTATATGCTTATAAGGCCACAGAAATGAGCTTTTGAGCTTCTTAAAATTTTAATAAGCTCTTATGTCCCTTAAATGAGCTTACACAAACAACCCCTTGTCACTAAAGTTTCGCCAAATTGTTATTAATTGGGAAAATGTCAGTAAAATAAAATTAAAAACTAGAAAAAAGAACACGCAAAAAGAACACGCATATGTACAAAAAAGAAAATGGGTATTTTTTTTTTCTCCTTAAGAAAAAAAACATGATGATGAATTCAAAAAGAAGTACTGAAACAAGTAAATAAGCACCTAAAATCAATCACCTAACATAATTAATAAACATACATTACAGCAAAGGGTGGGTTAATTATAAAAAGGGGGATAAAAGTTACCAAAGAAGTGATCTTGTGAAGGTTTTGGAGGAGGAGAAGAGGTGCTACTGGTTATATCCGCCATGAAAATTGTTAAAGATTGATTGATTTTGATTTGATTTGAAGGGTTTAGGGTTTAAGAAAGAAACAAGGGTTTGTTGAGTGCAGAAAGATCGTTTGTTGTTTGTTTGTTGGTTTCCAAATTTCTGCCCCACTCATGTTTTTGTCTCAAATTACGTTTTGACTCCAATGTGTTTGCAAAATAATGTGTTGGCCCAATGCTCTTTTACATACCTAAAAATTAATATCATATCAGCATTTTTTTCTCATAACACTATAATTCATTACAACGTCGAAACACCTCGTCTTTCATAACATCACATTTTATGTGTTGTTGTGTACTTCATTTTTTTTATTTATTTAAATAAAACAACACATTATTAAACTAAAATTTAAATTTCATTGATTAAAAAAATATTAAATTAAAAAAGACATAAAAAATATTTAGCCCGGATTTTTAAACTAGTTCGAGTAAGACTCCAAGGACTATTTTCGTAAGTTGTTAAAAAAAAATGCTAGCAAAAAATAATCCCGGAACCATTACTAAAACAGTCCCGTTAGGGGGAAGGGTGGAATTTACTCATTAAGTATATTAAAGTGAGTGAACGGTCGTTACTTAACGTTCTTTTTAAGTAGCGACAGACCTCAAGGACTATATATCATCAGTTGTTAAAAAAAAATCAACGTTCGATAAATTAACAACCATAGTGGGAAGAGGAGAATTCGAAATTATTTTAAAGTGAGGGTTTTATATGTAATTATATTAGATGCAGAGTGTGGGGGTGTTTCGTAAAATATTGTCTAAAAGGTGCTGGGCCCGGAATATGGGTTGTGCTTTTTATGGGCCGGGGTTGTGGGCTGGGTAGCCGGGTCGGGGTCGGGTGCTCCGGTTTGCAAAATAGAGTGTATCCATGCTGATGTGTTTATATTTTTTAATATTTCGTTTAGACATCCATGTGTTTGCAAAATAATGTGTTGGCCCAATGCTCTTTTACATACCATCAAATTAAAAATCAATATATACAGCATTTATATTATCCACATAACACAATAATTCATCACAACCGTTGAAACCACATCGTCTATTCATAACATCACATATTATGTGTGTTTTGTACGACCATATTTATTTATTTATTCAAATAAAACAACACTATTATTAAACTAAAAATTCAAATTCATTGATTAAAAAAAAAATTAAATTAAAAAAGACTTAAAAAAAATAATTATGCCCGGATTTTATAAACTAGTTCGAGTAAATAATTTGCATGTAACTGAAAATTGTGTCCGTTGAGCTCCTGTATCTTATTGTCCGCGTCTGCCTGATCCATCCCGCTTGTGTCCAAAGCAAGCATCTTTCAAGTCCTCGTTCCTTTTTTGAACATTGGAAACCTCAACTCTCGCCATGGTCTCTTGCTCCATTTGTTCCATCTTGGCCCCCCGTTCTAAAGCTATTTGTTGTTGCACCAAATTCGTAAACTGCTCTGTTTGTGAACCAGAAGTGGCAGATGAGTTTGAAGAACGTTGACTTTTAGACTTTCGTGGATTTCCGGGTGGATGCGACAAAGTATCATCTCTAAAAAGCTCGGGTTCTTCTTCGATTGGTCGTCCTCAGGTTTCTTCTTGCTTGAGTGGAGTCAAGATTTTTTCATTTGTATATGTCTCTAAAAAAATCCAAGCGCTTTTATGAGAGAATTCTCCCCGCTCGTTGTCTTTATACATAATTTGAACCCGAGACAACAAATCTACATTATTCTCGCCGCTAAGAACATTGGTTTGATCGTAAAGCGCGTTAAACTTTTGTACTTCTCGGTTCATCGGCGTCTCAACTTTTCAGTCAACATAATTCTTGGTTACGATTTATCTTATATTCATTTTCCGGGCTCGTTTTGTTTATGTCAGATGGAATCTTGTATCTAATACGTGCAGTGTTTTGGGCGCTCTCCTGACCTTTCGGATCTTCGGAGACATGAATGTATGTTAACCTAGGCCAAAATTTTACTCTCGGTTTGGGTCCATAGCGAAACGATCGGTTTTTTCTTTTCAGAGGAAAGTTTGTATAGTGGGGGATGAATACGTGTCCAATGAATAAATTTTAAAATCTTCTTGTATAAATCACCAATCAAGTTTGACGTAATATGAGAGTGTTTGATTATAGATCTACAATGCATATTACATTAATCTAAACTAATGTCAAACACACTCAAAATATTATACAAATGAATTACTAAACAAACCTTAAGTAACATTGATTACGCACAACAATCCAAGCACATCATGATCATACAATGCAAGCATAAAAGAGTTAAAGCGGGTAAATGTAAGAATTTTAGCTAAGCGAAAAAGGTAAGAAGAAAATGCATAACCAGTCTCGGGTGGATTTATAGTGGTTTCCGATCATGAAGCTCCTCTGCCCTATCTCCAGCCACGATGTATCCTACTCGAGAGTTATAATTCACTAATCAACAGCTCCCCTTTGGCGGAGAAAACTCTTTTAACGTTGCGTAAAATTATTTTGCTGACACTAAGCTGATGTCGAGTTTCTCTTAGGGTACAACCTAAACCGTTATGTTGTATGTCCCAACATAACAAAACATTGTGCTTTATGGTCCTTAAACAACAATATATACGCGTGCTTTATTATTTCCGACACTAAGCTAAATGTGCGAGTCCTATTTTCAAGCTTGGAACCAATCTTCTACCACTTTCACCAATGTTTTGTTGATGGCCTATAAAATAAGTACCAAACACAACAAGTCAACCCTTCTGTTTATATAATAATTCGAATTCTACACACGACTTATGATTGGAAGACATAAAAACTCGTTCTATATGTAACTAATATAAACAAATGGACTATAGCATAGTACTACATCAACTTCGTACTCTTGACGATGACGAAAGCTTATTATCTTACACTTGAGGGAGAAGGGAAAGGTATCGAAGATTGGATCACATTTAAACAAGATTTATATAATCAATGTGTTAAAGAATTAAAGATTTAGGGAGTTTTTTAGTGAGATTTTGAGATGAGAATTGAAACTAATAATTTTGTGACACAAATGATTCTCAAAATCAGGTGGAGTGACAACACATCATATTTATTAGGAACGAAAAATAGTTCTGTCAGACATGCTCGGCAGGCCCCCAAGTACATTAGGGGCAGACTCTTTAGTTTTTAAGGGGGCCGCCCTGTATTTTATGGGGGCCGGCGTCATATTTATTGGGACCGCCCCTGACAGACGCTTCATGTTTTGCTCTTTTTTGTGGTAAAGGTAAAATATGGTGAAAAACTGACTTGTTTTAGGGGGGAAATGACCATATTTGAAATTTGAAATAATTACCACATAAAATATTTCTTTATAATTCAAAAATAACTTTGTCTAAATATATTTTTGAGAAATTGTTTTGTTATAGTCATAAAAATATATAAGTTTATGATAAAATCCTATTTCTTTGATCATCATAACTATGTTTAATGTTGTTTGTACTTCTTTACCGTACGTAATTTCAGTCAGGGTCAAACAATTGTCGGTGTATTATGTAGAATTGAGACTTCTAGAGATGCAAAATGCTTGTATTGCAATTGATTGAGTTGTAATGACGAGTTAATTGGCGCACTTTTCTGTACGGATTATCAAGTTTGCTATGTTAGTCATCACCATATACATAAAAGGGATCGTTTTAGATTAATTATTGTAAATTTTTGCAACTAAACCAATCTCCTCATTTTTGATGATGACAAAATATTAAACTATATCGCAAGTAAGTTAAAAGTTACTGTTTACCACTCTTTCTCACCCCTTTGTTCGTAAGACAAGAAATGATATGTGAATAATGGGGTGTTAGCTATAGGTTGAAGGTTTTGAGCAGCGAGCATGAGAAAGAGGGTAAGTGCTCCGGGTATATAGGTTGGAGGAATGAGAAGAAGGTAGGTGCTCCAAGTATATAGGTTTGAGGTATGAGAAGAAGATATGAAAAACAATGTAATGGTAAATTCAAATTTATAAGTTGATAATGGTATGAATAGAGAGGTCCTTAAGGTTGATGGTGATTTTGAAAGTAGAGGTGGCCGGTGAAGTATATTGTGATGTATGTATAACCCCCTTTATTGTTTTTGATAAGCCCCAATCATATCTTCCTTTTAAGGTGTGTATGATCATCCTGTGAAGTCTTCTTTCTTCACCGTTTAAACCAACTCATGTTATTTCTCAATATTTCTCCCAGCTTTCCCCTTGCTCATTGCATCCCTTGTTAATTAAATTCCTTGTATTATTGACTCTAACGGATCCATGGATCAATTATATTTACCAGCGTCGCTCAAGAAGTGCGATGCAATGTAATATGAGTTGAAACGCTTGCAAGTGTCCCCCCCCTACGGTTAGTATGCTCTCCCGTATTTGGGGGCACCAAGGAAACATGATTAAGTAGTGCTGTTTGTGTGCTTACAAAAAAAGTTAGTAGATTAGTGCACTCATATATATAGAATAGATATTAATCTCAGGAAAACTAGACATGCACTTTTGGGTTTATTATTCTAATACTTTTGACTCTTTGATAGGAGGAATAGAGGATGACAATGCAATCAACAAATCTAAATGATGAATATAATAAAATGAATCAAGGACGTTAGTTTATAGGACTAAGATTCGAACTACTTTTAATTAGACTGAGTAGTGGATTGTTTATTGATTGACACTACTTAATTTCTTGGCGTGAGAAGTGCACAAAATATATACTTTAATAGGATTAAAATGATAAAATATGATGAGGATGGAGACAATCTGCTCTTGAATGTGTATGAAATTGATTACATTGAGCCGAAAGAAAGATAGGGATGGATTGAGAGATGAATAAAGGAGGAACGTATTGATGAGAGGTTTGTTTGGAAAGATTGATCATTCACATTTGACAACTAAACAATTTGAGATGTGCATGTGATTACTTATCGCGACAAAAGAGTGGATGAATGGGAATTCAAAGGTTTGTTTGGTGTTTTGTTGGTTGACAATGTTGAGAGAAAAAAAAGGTGGGTATGTGAAATGAGGTGGTGGTTCTTTCAAGGTTGAAGAATAATGAGAGACTCAACATTGTGGTGACTCAATAACACTTGAAGATTGATTTTCTTCGTTATGTTCTTCACACTTTCTAGAATGTGGATGTGTAGCGTGTAATGAGTGTCTTTTGCTCTTTCGCAAATTACTATAAATATGTTGGTATGAAATAATTAAGTTGTCAAGTGATATAGGGGGAAATTTTAATAGTTACATGACATTTTAAAAAGAGAGAGAAACATTCTGATGTAGAAAATATACTTATTAGAAGTGAGACGACTATTAGAAGTGAGAAGACAATTGAAAGTGAGAAGAACCGTTTAGAAGAGAAGAGACTATTAGAATTGAGAAAAGACATATGCGAGATGTGTGGACCAAGATTTATATGTGAGGGGATTTAATGTAAAGCGATGGATTGTACGTGTATCGATTGTAAGGAAATGTGTTTATTATTGAGACGGCATTTTTGAAATTTGTCCCCTTTTTTAGTATATATTAAATTAATTACATTACGTAATATGGATAAGAGCTTAATAAGAGAGATAGTATTTCGTGGGCTCGCATAGAAAATTGCATTAACCAATGCAAAAATCCAAAACCTCCCTTGTCGTTTCAGTCTGGAGGTTGTTGTGAATTTGTAATTGAAGTCACGTTCGTGTTCGCGTTTTTGAATGGTCATGGATTTTTGATTTGGGATTTCCTATGTAACAATTAAAAGGCGTAAAAAACAATAAAAGCTCAACCAATCAATTAAGGCAATTTAAAAAACTAGGGATTTATAAAAAACGATAACGGGAATCATATAAAACGCGATTAAAAAAAAACTTAATTACACAATTTAAACCCTAAAATGGATTTTTTAAGTTTTTTCTAATCCATTAATTGACTAATTATAAGAAAAATAATAGAAAATATCTAAAACGAAGAGCTTTTAAGTTTAAAGACGATGAAAACGCGAAAGCTTTTAAAGTTAAAGAACGAAGAAAACGAGAACGGGATTTAAATCCCGTTCTTTAAAAAATGAAATTCTAAAATTTTAACCCTACAAAAGCAATTCTAATTTTCCTAAGTTCTAAATGGTAAAAGAAAATTTAAAAAAAAAGAATTAAATATTTTTGATTTTTTAATATTTTTTTATGAATTAAAAACTGTTTTAAAAATAAAAATTTATTAAAAATAGTAAACTTAATGGGAAAAATATGAAAAAATTGTGGAAAGTAGTTTAAACAGTGCTGGATGCAAGAAAAATAAGAGCTTTGAAAAACGGCTTAAAAATAAGCCAGAAATAAGCTGAAAAGGGATTATAAGCAAACTGGGTAAAAAAGGGGTAAAACAATAATTAATGCAAAGAAAGGCAGATGGCCCTATCTGGTGCTGGTGGTTAGTGTGTGTGTGGTGTGGGACGAGTGTGTGTTAAAAGGGAGGTCTCAGGGTCGAATCCCGTGGCCTTTCTTTTTGAAAAACTTTTTTTTTATTTTCTATTTAACACTTTTATAAAACAGACCAAAATATCAAACTTTAAAAAAGCTACTTTTTACAAAAAAACTCAAATAAGCACAGAATTAAGCTAAAAGAAGTTGACAGTTTTACTTTTTACACTAAAGGCTAAAATAAGCTAACTGTTTGGCATTTTAAGGACAAATAAGCTAGTGAAAATGGAAAATAAGCTCAAACAGATAGTATACTATACCTAATAAAGAATGTGAACAAAAATAAGCAAGTAAAAACAAGCAGAAAAGCTAAATAAGCAAATAAGCAAAATGGGCAACACTGATAGACAAAACAGCCACAAGGGCACTTTTGGGCTTATTTTTAACACCTTAAGTGGATCCTTATGGACTTAAGGCTTATAAAACTTAAAAGCTGGTACTTTAACCTTTCTAAAACTGCAAAGAAAAAAGGGTTTGAAAAACAAATAAGCCAATAAAAAGTCAAATGAAAAGGGGCTTGTTGGCTCAGTACATGCTGAGTGTTGGTTTTGAAAAGAGAAAATAGGTTTTTGCAAGCCTAAATTAAGCTAGCAAATGAGTTTAAAAATCCAAAACAAGCTTCAATAGATTGAGCTTGTATCTCAATGGGCTTGTGCTCTTTAATTCGAATCCTGAAAACACTTTTAGCTATCTTAAATTTGTAAATGAAAAAGGAACTTTTAAAACTAGAAAAATGACTTGACAAATTATAACTTGAAACAAATTGGTTAAATGAAAACTTATGAAACTCTATCCTACTACATTTTACACTTAAAAACAATTATAAAACAACACTTAAAAGATGGTTTTTAAAAACCTAATCAAATAAGTTATGTGAGACTGCTTTTGAACCACATATGTAAACACCCTTTTAGAAAAATCCTTACAACAAGCTTTAAGACTTAAAACTTTTAAAGACGGCTTAAAAACAACTTAAGAAGGCTTGCACAAGTTGCCTTAGTGACCCAAATGATGTAAAAACCTATTTTGACCCACTTTAGACCTTATGCCAAACATCCCTTTAAGTTTATCAAATTAATTTTAAACTGAGTTTTCAAGGATTCAAGCAAACTATTTTAAGTACAGATCATTATCAACCAATATAAAGCAAAAATAAGCAGTAAGATCAAAGCAATAAGCATTTAAATAAGCAAACAAAGATATGAGCAGTATTTAAAGCTAATAAGACAATTTTAGAGAAAAACACAAACAAATGACATAACAGCAATCAAAAAGCATAAGTAAGCAATAAACAACAATAATAAGAAAGAATAAGTAGGTAATAAGCAAAAATAAGCACATGAACAGTAATAAGCAAAAAATGAAAAATGAAACTCACAAAGGTCCAAAGCTTTTGGCAAGTACTTAACACTCAAAACCAGTCCTAATGCTTCCCATGAAGCTCTAAACCCATGGCCATCCAAGATTTACCATGCTCCATGAATCTTTGACAGATTTTTGTGAATTTTGGTTTTTTAAGACAGAAATTGAAAACAAACTTTTATATAAGCTTTTGATGAAACATAAGCTTATGTAAGAGCTTAAGGACAGTATTTAAATGACAAGTAATTAAAGGACAGTATTAAAATGGACAAATTTTGTTAATACAATACTGGACTTAACAAAAATTCGACAAAAAACAATGAACTACACTAGCCCTATACGTATACTAAAATCTTTAAGGTCTTGGCTAAGCAATAAGTAGTTAAAAGCAATTAAAGGGCAGTTTTAAAGAAAAACTCAAATAAATGACAAATAAGCAATGCACAAAGACAAATAAGCATAAAACAACAATATTAAGCAATAATAAGCAAGAAATAAGCAGAAATAAGCACATGAATAATAATAAGCAAAAATTGAAAAATGATAAAATGGAAACTCACAAAGGTCCACAGCTTTTGGCAAGGGAATAAGCTCTCAAATCAGCTTACACCAACCTATATGCTTCCCAAGAAGCACTAAACCCATGGCCATCCAAGATTCACCATGCTCCACGAATCTTTGACAGATTTTTGTGAATTTTGGTTTTTGACAATGAATAGTGTGGCGGGAAAAATGGGTTTGTGTTTAACAGGGTAAAGGTTTGAGGAATTGGCAAATTAAGTCCCTGAAGGTGTATTGTTTGATTGCAAGTATCGTCCTTTGTGGTGTGTAAGTTTTAGGAAGTTGGCAATATTGGCCCTTGAAGTTATACATCATGCTTGCACCCACAGTCCTTTAAAGGACTAACGATGAACTGACTTAACAGTTGTTATGGCTTAACGACAGTTAAATGCTTTTGGGCTTATACATTGGTTTTGGGCCTTTTTAACTTTAAAGGGAATTGGGCCTTTTTTGTGTATATAAGTCTTCATAATTCCTTAATGGGTTGACCCGGCCCATTAGATGGTACGGGTGGGACCATTAAGTGTTTCTTCGGTTTTGGCTTCGTCTTTGACTGTTGACTTTTCGGGGTTGACTTTGACTTTGACTTTTTGACTTTTTCTTTTTCACGCTTTTTCATTCCGTGCTCGATTTTGTCCGTTTTGGCTTGATTTTTCGTCCTTTTGTAGGATATCCGTTTCCTGCACAATATAAGTAAAAACATACAAATACAATGTATTTTTGGTACGTTTTTGGTCATTTAAGTCCGGTTTTAAAGGTCAAAGGTATGTGTATTTAGGCACATACCAAAATCCCCCATACTAAACTATTGCCGTGTCCTCACGCAATGCTACAAGTAAGCACTTAGAAAACTAAGACCCTTAATCCCCCTCGACTAATAACCTCGAAAAGTAGCTAAGTGTTCGTCAAGGGGAAATAAAGAATCAATAGCTTTGAAAAGCCCCGTTTTGACCATTTTTTATATTTACACTAACTACTACTAATATTTTTGTATTTTTCCTTTTTTTCATAATTCAACTAACTAACATGTTTGACTTTCGTTATTTTTGTAACTTTTAGGGATCATAGAAAAAGAAACATTTCAATCCTAAAATGCCCCAAAAAGGATAAATTCATCGTTCCTGACTTTTCACTTATTCCAAACCAAGCTTAAAACGAAATCACCGTTAAATATGAGTTAAGATGCTAACACTACTCATATTTGCAACTTGTGAACTTTTCACTCCCGACAATTATTATATTTAGGTGAATGTGCCATTTCGAATTTCAACCATGGATCAACGTTTTGCAAAAATCTATGCTTCACGTTCCACCCGAGAATAATGAGTTTGAAGGCGAGATCATCCCATGTAGCGACTTTCGTCTCGGTACATCCCAACCTTGCGGCTAAGTGACCAGGCTTTTGACACCCCACAGAGACTAGTATCGGGACTCACGGACCTTCGGTTTCAAAAACTCTTAGGTTTCCCGTATATACATAGCTTATTTAGAAAAACTTAAAATAAAATAGTCTTAGTTCAAAAGCATATTTAAATTTAAGAAAAAGATATTTTCCCTATAATTATTAACTCACGAAATACCTACACTTATCTAATTACACATCCATTAAACTAATGAAATCCACAAAGGACCTTTAAAAGGATGCAACTCGTTTGTGAGGAACCGGTAAGATGCAGCAAACTTTTATCATTCTTGGTTTATTATTTTACTATAGGCTTCTTTAGAAGGCTGCATCAATGTGTTGGACCATCAAATGAGCAAAAAACTTTTCTCAGGGCCCCAAATAATTTATAATTAATATTACCATAATTTTTTTCCTTTTTATATTATTTAATTTTTTAACATATAATTACCATGATATAGAGAAAATTTCGTTTTAGAAAATTTAAGTATAAATTTGAACTAAAATTATTGATATAGACTATGCTTCAAAAATTGTTGATTTAAGTTTTATTTTCAAAAATAGCACGTATTATTAGTCCGGTTAGAAGCTTATGGGAGAAAAAGCCACAAATTACACACATGAGCTCTTAAGATTTCCAAATAATCCTTGTTTAGCATCCAACTCATAATTAACTCTATCATTTTTTGTTCTTCGCAATTCGCGAACGCTTATTCTAAAAGTTAAGGAACAAGCTAGAGCTCAACACGCTCGATCGGGTCAAAATTTACTCTTATTCTACCCAGCAGGAAAGTCAAAATTGTGACAAAACAATTAATCTATTTTTGAAAAATTTTAAATTTTTTCATTTTTTTGAAACTTTAGATGTGTAAAAACAGGATACGAGAAAACAACTGACTGTGGCACAATACAAATTAGATAGATCACCCAATAATAGAACAAACATTGTCCTCAATGTTTTAAGAAGGGTCTCTAACGTAAGATCCTAAGCCGTTATAAGTATCTTAAAGATAAACTTAGTTTGATAAGATTTGGGATATCGATTCCAAATAAAGCGGAGGATGTGAAGCGGCTTTATAGTTTATCGAAGGACATAAACCGCGAGCACGAGAGGCTTCAAAAATTCGGGCAATCCTGGACAATACAACACAAAACACGGGAAAGGAAAAAGGAGAGCCTCTCACGACAACAAAAAACACTTATTTATTACTACATAACTACCATACTACTACTACGATTAATACTTAGACAAGCTGGGTTTGCCACCACGAAGTGCTTGTTTTAGGTCACTTAGCTTGACCCAATCCCCCCATACTTGAGCTTGTCAAGGGGGATAGAAGTGGAGACACGAAACATCCAAGACACGGATGTCCACTTGGTAAGAGCAAGGAAAAATCTCCATCGGGCTTTCAAGATTTTTGGTAACTTTGAAAGCTTTAGTGCCCCGATGAGATAGTTCCGGGAGAAGAGAAGTATGAACTCTTTTAGAAGTGAAAATCCCGGGGTTGAATACTTTTTCTTCATTTTCAGATAAAAACGAAAGTAAAGCTCCTAGCCCGGAAACTTCTTTGTGGAAAGGAAGTTCATAAAGAGAGAAGAGGAGATATGAAATCCTCAAGAATTAAAAGGAACATTAGTGGTCTTCTTTACAATCTATCCGTGTTGCACAGTTGGTATTTAAAAGAGGTTTTCATGAATGGTATACCCGGATTAAATACTTTGTCCTCGTTATTGGTTGAAGACAAAACATCAACCTCAGAAAAATCCTCATAGAAAACCGAGTCATACTCGGGGGAAGGAAGGAAATCACTTGATCCAGGAAGATCAAGTTCATCAATCAAGAGTTTAGACTCTTTGATTTTCTCTTCCTCGGAGTCAAATGGATCATTATAATCATCCCATAATGGTGGGGATGAGTAATCAAGAGCATGTTCATCGGTGAACATCTCAGAAATGGTATCAACATGATTATCATCAAAAGAATCAACCGAATCTTTGAGAATAGAATCCATTTCCTTGATAGGATCATGGTTAAGCAATTACTCAATTTCTCAAAGATAGAATTCGATATCAATGGGAAGGTCATCATTTCCTAGTGGAAATGTGATAAGAGCGAGTTCATCGGCGAACTCCTCAAGAGAATAATCAACAAGATCGTCATTTCCCGACGGAAATGAATCACTTGCGAGATAAGCTTCAAATTCTTCCCAAATTAAATCACTTTCTTCGAAGGAAGTAAGCGTGGGGGAAGAAGACTTGGTCACGAGTTCCGAAATCAGAGTGGGATTGCCACTCAATGGGTTATCATGATATGGAGGGAGATCTTTGGTTTTATCAAGATTTAGCAAGTTCTCAATAATGTCTCCCTCCGGATCAAAGATATCATCATTAACTTCCGGTGAAGTTAAGTTGGTATGAGAAGTGAGAGAAGGAGTGGGATTGTTACTTAGATGTTTGTTGCAAACAAATCTTTAAGAATTTCCTCATGTGAAACATTATAGACATCAATCATGTTGATTGATTCTTGATGAGGTTGGGTTGAATAGCTTGAAGTGTCATGTCTCATATTCAAGATTAATCTTTCATTGCCGTCATGGAGAATCATCTCTTCTCCGTGAACGTCGATCAAAGCACGAGCGGTCCTCAAGAAAGGTCTTCCTAAGATGAGGGGGACTCGCGGATCGCTCTCGTAATCAACAATGACAAAATCAGCGGGGAATGTGAACTTTCTAACCGAAATAAAGACATCTCTTGCAATTCCAACCGGAGTGCAAATCTCCCGGTTAGCAAGTTCAAGGGTCATTTGGGTGGAAATAAGCTTGGGTAAACCTAACTTTTTCCAAACCGAGAGTGGCATCAAGTTGATGTTAGCACCTAGATCGGCTAGGGCCTTGCACTTGAGCTCACTAAAACCATACGGAATGAGAAATTTCCCAGGGTCTTCAAGTTTCTCGGGTAACTTCTTAAGGATAACCGCTGAGAAATTTTCATTAAGGGGTGTGTTTGCCAATTCTATAAGTTTCTCTTTGTTGGAAAGGAGACTTTTAAGCATCTTTTGGTATTTCGGGATTAGAATCAAAGCATCGGCAAGAGAGATATTGATATGAAGTTGTTTGAACATTTGCCAAAATTTGAGAATTTGGACTTCATCTTTCTCTTGTTGTTTTCTCTTGGTGCATTCTTGAAGGATAAGGGATATTGGGGTGAAGAGGATCCCTTTGGTGCACCACATAATTTCTTTGTGGAGGAGGTTTAGCTTTTTGGACAAGAGGAGGTGGGACTTTAATGGTATACTCAGCGAGTTCCGGGTCTGTTAAAGTCTCCTCTACACGTTCATCCTCCTCCTGATTAATGAATGGAGGAGGCATAGGAATGGAAGGTCCATTAAGAACAAGACCACTTCGAGTGGTGATGGCTTTCAATTTACCTTTTGGGTTAGCAATGGTGTTGCTAGGGAGAGATCTCGAACCCGAAGTAGAAGCGGTGTTCATTTGGAAAAAGCTAGCCATCATGTTCTTAAGCTTATTGGTTTGATTTGACATTGAAGCTTGAATCGAAGTTTGCATTTCATTTCTTAACTCCAATTTTCACACTGTTAATTTGAGCTTGCATGGCTTTAAGTTAACATCATAATCTTCTTAATTTTCTCCAACTCACTTAAAGGGACAACTTGATTTTGTTGAGTTGGAGCTTGATAAGATGTATTTTGATTGAAATTATTTCCTCGATTATATCCTTGAGGTTGACTAAACCGGTTCTGATTATTTTGCACATTGGGTTGAGCAAAACCCGGTGGTCTAGTTTGATTAGCCGCACCTGGAGGATGATAACCGAAATTACCCTGATTGTAGTTACCCGCGGCTGCTGCAACGTATCCTTGAATATTATCTCGATATTCCAGGAAAGTGTTGCCATCGGCGGCGAGACACTGATAATAAGGATGATCACCACCGTAAGTAACACAAATTGCCTCAACGGCTTTTACGGAAGCTGGAGGTGGGGTTGCTAGGAATTGTTTGAGAATAGCGGTCATGGCGGTAGTCACAACACTTGTTTGCTGATTTACTACATGAGTAAGTTTGGATATCTCGGATGGAGAAGAAGAATTAACATCACTTGATTTTACTTGAGAAACAATCAATTTGTTTCGTGAATTGTGGAACTTGGATTTGTTTTTCGATAATCGTCAACACATCTCGAGTACTTCTTTCCAAAAGATTACCACCGGTGGCAGAATTCAAAGAATCTTGGTCAGTTGGGTTTAAGGCATTGTAGAAGGTATCAAGTTGGTGCAATTCGGTAAAACCATGATGAGGGCATGCACGAAGGAGATCTTTGTAATGGTCCCATGCCTCATGAAAAGATTCACCAAAACGTTGTTCAAAGTTGGAAATTTCATTTCGGAGATTTGTCGTTCTTGAGGGAGGAAAGAATTCATTGATGAATTTGGAAACAAGATCTTCCCAAGTGAGAATAGAACGAGGGGGTTCTTTTTCGAGCCAACGACGGGCTGCCCCCGCAAGAGAGAATGGAAAAAGCATAAGCTTAATCGCTGAATTAGGCACATCCTAGTATTTTATGGTGGAAGTTATTTTTTAAACCCAACGAATTGTGATCAGAGGATTTGTCTTTTCTCCAGTCTGAAGAATGGGACCGAAGTCATCCTATTAATGAACTCTGCTTGAGCTAGAAATGCTCAGCAAGAATTAGAGGAACCACGATTGCCTCTGCATAACCCTCGGTGGGTGCACGGAGCAATTCCGCCATAGTACGTTGATCGGCCATCATAGCTATGGGGGATTCTTCAAGAGAGAAAGGTTGTTTTGAACGTCTACGGTTACGACGTTTCGGATTTGAAGTAGTTGTATTAGAAGAAGATTCACCATACTAGATTCGTAGAAGAGGCGAGTGCGCATGCACTAAAAAACAAGAACAACACCATATTTAGTTGGTAACCTGGATGTTAAAAGGTCCACAGTAGCTCTTTAAACTACGCACTAGAGAGCCGGAAATAATTAGCACGCCGAAGCGATTTCAAAGCGTTCTTACCTTTTTGGGCTATTTTCACTTGGAATCAAGCCACGCCCTTATACCCTCCTTATAGTTTGTAATTCAAAGGTGAGCCGATTATAACGATTAACAACACGATTTGTTTTGTTGTTTTTCAATTTTTTTCATACTTTCAATACTTTAGGAAAAGTATTGTTGGTATTTTTTTTAATTTTTAATAATAAGAAAAATATTCACAAACGGAAAATGATAACTTCACGAGGAAGGGTCTTCAAAAACTAATCTTCAAATGTAGATACGAAAATCGCATACACCTCCCCGGTAGCGGCGCCAAAAATTAACTCGTCCTTTTTAGTATATATAAATATAATAAATATATAATACAAATACGTAATAAGGATAAGATCAATAATAAGAGAGATAAGTATTCCGTAAGGCTTTTAAAGAGACTTCACTTTTATCCAAAGCAAAACCCTAAAAAAAACTCCCGAGTCGTTTCCCAACGAGACGTGAATTAAGAATTGAGTTTACGTTCGTGATCGCGCGTTTGAATGGTTCAAAGATTTTTGGTTTAGATTCCTAATTCTACGATAATAATGCTAAAACAAGTAAATGAAACCTAAAAACGAAAGCGAATAAGGCTAAAACACGAAAAACGAGAATGGGATTCTAATCCCGTTCTTTAAAAATCAAAATTCTAAAATTTTAACCCTACGGATGCAAATTTAATTTTCCTAGGTGCTAAATGATAAAAGAAAATTTTCTAAAAAAGAATTAGATTTTTTTGACTTTTATTTTTTATTATTAATTAAAAACGGATTTTATTTAAATTAAATATAAAAAATACTAAACAAAATTGGAAAAATTTGAAAAAAATGCAAGAAAATACTTTAAGCTATGAAGAACCTAGGAAAAATACAAACTTGGACAAACAACTTATAAATAAGCCGTAAATAAGCAAAAAACTGCTGAAAGGCTTAAGGGCTAAAAAGCCTTTAAATACAAACCACTTGGGACTAATAACGAAAAATTCCCAAGGGCGCAGCGGTAAAGAGTGTGTGTGGAACGAGTAGAGGTTGGTTGAGGTTGAGGGTTCGTGCCTTGCTCACCCTCAACTTCCCAATTTCCCTGTTTTTTTATTTTTGCCAAATTTTTTTTACCAACTTATAAATAAGCTGTAAACCTACAACTTTTGTGAAGACAAAATTTTTATATCTTAAATTAAACTATTAAACTTTTAAAAAGTGACTTTTTACAAACTATTAATGTAACACCCCCAAATTGGGTCGCAGCAGAATAAGGGTCCGGGGCGTGTTACTTCTCAGATCAACAACCCAAGATAATATAAGAACGACCAAAAAGTCGTTTAAAACTGATACATTGAATTTTAACAAAGAATGTGTTACAAAAGCCCCAGCTTACATTGTTTATTACATTGGTATTATTATACAACAGATTTCCACCCATACATTACACAAATGTAATGCGACAAAAGTCTTTATGCATGACTTCTATAAATCAAAGACCACACATACAATTGTATCCTTTCGCACCTCGTGCCTAATGACCTGAAAAACATTGCATAAAAACGTCAACATAAAGTTGTGATTTCATAGAGTTTAAATGTAAAATGGTATATGCAGGACCGCAAGACTTTTCCCAGTGATAATGCAACAGATGCATACATCACAAAATGTAATTACGTTTACCTAAGCTCATGACACCGAACTCGACATTATTGATACAATATATAGAATATTTCCTACATTGCCCGGGATGAAGTCAACCCGTAACAATCATATCCCGACATGATATACCGTTCGTAATCCAGTGAAGCTAGTCAACCCAACGGGGAGTGTCAATCCCAAATAGATCTATCTATAGTCATCGCAGCTTCACATTCCAGTAATGACAGTTCATGATCGGGCATAGTGGGTTATCGCTACTTAGGCAACACGTAATCATGATAAAATGTACACTTGCGTCCAATTTGTAAAACATGCATATGTTTCTCACCCCAAAAACTTGTAATTTAATAATTGTAAAACATGGGGCTATGAACTCACCTTGAGTGAGTAAACTGATAACAAAATATCTCAAGTAAAAACGCGTCACGCTAACGCTCGAATGCAACCTAGTTAATATAGGTCGAATCAGTAATCAAGTATGTTGTCTAACAACAACTGTATATAATCCTATATAGTTATCATCGTACTATCGTTCGGGCTATCATAATTTAAGAGGTCATGACATGACGTACGAGGAGTTAGGACACTTTAAATCGTAAATCCAACAACTCGTCAATACGCCATCCGAAGAAGCCTCATTATGAAATTCCCTAGTAATATAGCACTTCGATAACTAATCACATATATACATATATATCTATATAGCTATATCACCATCTATTTGTTTAAGTGAAATCGTCATTTTAAAGTAAAAACGTTTATAATTACGCCGTTAGTAAAAATGACATAACTTTGTCGTTTTAAGCCCGTTTCTCGCGTTTCTTACGCCCACGCTTTCGTATTAAGACGAGTGATCATAAAATCACATTCTTAGGTTTTTGAGATTCTGTGATGAATAGTGTTTTTACTGTTCATAACAGCTATAAAATCATTTTTATACTTTTAATTAACGTAAAACCCGTTTTAGCCGTATCTTATTCGTTATAGCTCCGTTTTTAGCGATTCTTTCGAACACGTTCTCGTAATTGAAAGTTTTATCATATTATTGATGTTTATAAAGTATAAGTTTCTGTAATGAATAGTACTTTTTATAAAAATTGTTTTATAAAAGTATTAACTTCAGTAAACATTGTAAATGACTGTAAACTTCTTCGTTATTAATCGATTTTCGAGTTCTTTATATGACCCCTAACCCAAATCGATCCTTGTGACATTTTGTAATGTAGTATTTTATAAAATCAGAAAACATTATGTAAATTTCGAATTACAAACGAGCCCCTTAGATATTATTTTCCAAAATGGCTGTTTAAAACTTGTTTTTTAAGACTTTTTAGCTTTACACTTTTGTTACAAACCCTTAGAACCCTTAATAACTTATGTCTTACATATATAGTCCATTAAGTTATGTTTTGTTCCATAGTGAGTCCAAGATAACAAGATTAACATGTTATTTTACCATTTTTACTTGTAACTCATAAGTTGACTTTTAGAAACCCTAATTTGCACTTAAACATGTTTACTCTTAAGCATCATGTTAAAACACTTATACATCCCTTTTAACATCATATTAGCATCCATATGGCATGTAAATAAGTTCACAAAACATTGACAATAAGTAAAAATTCATTTTACATATTCAAGAGTACCCTAGATGGTGATTTAGCTAAATATAACATATAACACATAAAATCATAATAAATAAAAGTATAAAGGAATTAGGAAGACCTTAGCAAGGATGTATGAGATGAGAAATAAATGCTAAACCCGTGATTAGACTCAAAACCCAAGCTTGCAAGATTATAAACCCTAGATTAGGTTTGAAACCCTAATCTTTCAATATCTTCTTAAAACCCTTTCAAAGCTTAACCAACCCTTCAATTCTTCTTAGAATACCTTAAGTATGATATGTAAACACTAATATGGTGAAAGAAAATCAAAGTATGGATTTGTTTGTGTGCCCCTTTTGAGCCGTGAGCTATAAGTGAGACAAGAGAGGAGTTTTTGTGATTTTTGTTAAGTGTTTATGAAAGAAAGAGTGCATGCATGCTATTTATAGTGAAAATATCTAATTAACCTAACCATGGTCACTTTCTAACCCTTGCACAAGGTTAATTAGCCAAGTGGTTCATGGTGTAAGAGTTGGTTCCCTATGATCTTTCTTAACTTAGATATTTTGAGCAAGTTGATATCTCTTGGTCCTATCTTGAAAATTTCGGCCACATAGGCTCCCATGTGATGTTATATTGATTATTTTGGGTATTGGGTATAATCGTGGGTATTCGTTTAAGCGTAGTTAGGTTTTGGTGCTTCCGGGAATGCCGAAACGCGTTTTATCGCGAAACGTAAGCATTTTACGTAGCCAATAAAAATAAGATGAACAATGTTATTAATTATCCTCATAATAATCATATAACACTTGCTTGATGTAAACATTTAATCATTTAATGCCCGTTTACATTGAATGATCATTTTTAGTTTACGCGATTTAACTTAACGTTTACGGTTTAAGAGCAAACGCGTAAAACCCTAAAAATAAATTGTGAATTACATAATGTCATACAATGACCTAAAACACGAGGTGTTATAGTCTTCCCCCGTTAAATGAGCCTTGTCCTCAAGGCTTATCACACGGCACTTGACGACGGTGCAGTTTCCAAGAATCAAGTTATGGTTTTTATATAAGGATTTCAGGTTGAAGAATTAGGGTTTAAGTTTGTGTTCACTTTTTTTTTCATTCATACAAGGTTTATAATCACAACTCATACTTTCATTTCCATTATTTTTATACATACATATTTATTATATTGTTAAATCACCATTTAGTTATTATTTTATAAAGTTTATAAAATAAAACAAGTTTATAGAAAATCAAAAAATTATATATTCATAGTGAAAAGGTGTTTAAAATATGTTAGAATGTAAGAGCATATTTTAATTGATATATTACAAGTGTTGGATAATATATATAATTAATTGTTGAATTAATTGTTACAATTTATTTATATAATTTTATAAATAAATAATTGTTGTAGACATTTTATTTGGACATATTAGACATAAAATAGATGGACACAAGTTAGAGGACATAAAGTATACTACTGATGTGGTATTAGTTAATTTAAAGGACTTGTAATAATTAAAGTTATAAAAACAATTTTATAAACATATATATATTCGGACATAATATATAATCCGAAAAGGCACGAATTTTTATGCAATTTATAAAGTTGATATTAAAATAGTACATTTCAAGACGATTCCGAATATATAAGAAACTTAAAAAACGAAGTTAAAACGGAGATATGAATTTTATGAGATTTCGCTAATTAAATATATAAAAACTGTTTTTATATAAAACAGTTTGTATAAACTATTTTTGCACAGATTCTAATGCAAGTTATAAATTTAATATTATGATAGATCATCTCGATACGATTTTGTACATATAAAGAACTCAAAAAACGGACTTAAAACGAGAAAGTTATGAATTTGTAAAGATTTCAAAAACTATATTAATTCTCACAGCTTTTATAAAACTGTGAGAAACTGCGAGAAAGCTGTGAACTTTGAAATCGGTGTTTTTGAGGGTTCTCAGGTTTGATTCGGCTAAAGTATAAAACTACAAACTTGTTCGGAATAATGTTTTACTATGCGTATCAAGTTTTCAGGGACTAGAAGTGTATAGATATTGAACTAGAAATTATAAAAGCTAGTTAATTTTTATGTAAAATTTTCTACACTTTTATAATACAAAGCTGTTAGAAACTGAAAATAA
>BQNB010076401.1:0-31171 GCA_026074375.1 Tanacetum coccineum
GGATTATTTTGAATAGGAGGAAAATCACCATAGGTAATAATATGCCAAAGATCTAGATCTTTTGATTTCATATAAGTTTCAAATATATTTTTCCAATAAAAAAATTTATCACTTTCAAATAGTAGTGGTCTTTGCATAGATTGCCCTTCTAAATAATTTTTCGATTCCATAGATCGATTCAAGTTTTAAAATAGAGTTTATTTTAAAAATCTTGTTTGACGTGGCTTCTGATACCAATTATGGAAAAATAGAAGGGAGGTTGAATAGTTTACCGCTTTTAATTTGATGTATAGTTTGTTTATAAAAACATAGATTTGATTTTATATGAATTCAATATGTGAACAATATAACTAAATAAACAAGATATGAAATAGGTATGCAAGATAATAGATAAGAGTTAGAAAGATCAAACCACAACACAAGGATTAATAGTGGTTTGGTAACGAAGCACTGATGTTCATTCAAAAACCCCTTTTAATATAATATATATATTTATAAAAATAGATATACGTATACGTAAGCTAAGTATGTTGGTTCCAATTGAATGAATCATTTATTAGTTTACATAAATCTAAACAACTAGATTAGAAACATTGTGGTGTATATATAAAGACTATGCGGAATTAATCTTTATATACTCAGAAGAAACAATCAAACAATGAACACAGAACTTTCACAAAGCTTTCAATATATTGAACAAACCACAAAACAACTATATGTTTTGCCTTACAATGAAAAACTCTAACTATTATATGAATTGGACGACTATGAAAGTATATGAAAAAGAGATATGAGATGGATATCTAACTATGCCGTAAGAGTTCCTTTTATACACCAAGGAAACCCTAATGGGCTTACAAAACGCGTTAGGAGATTATGCAGAGATCATGCATATCTATTCCTAATTTATCTCATACATATCTCATAAGCAGCACTAATATACTAACTAACAATACTAACTATATACTGACAATACTAACATTGTACAAACAGTACTAACTATAACTAGCAGTACTAACTATTACAACTAACAGTATTAAGTCCTTCAACAACATTATCTTGTAGAAGCTCTTTAATTCCCAAAAATCCTCCCCTAAACTTACGATTTACCTTCAAATCTTAAGTTTCTTGAATTAAAGCTCTTTGATTTTGAGAGGATTCTTTCAAACACTTTAGCTTCCTTTCCTGCTAGCTTTTAAAAATTCTTCATAACTAACTCTGTTTAGCAATCTGAGATTTGATAAACTTTATAAGCTCATGTGCCATAGAACTTTCTTCTCTGCTTCAATCTTTAAGTTGATCATCTTCTCCAAGATTTCCTTCTTCACTAGATACTTCTTTTCTACTAACATGTTGATCTGTATTGATGTACCATCTAAGAATAAAGAGTGAACACCACTGTATTCATGTAATTTCCATCTCAGTAACTCCTAATACTGTTGTTTCAACCAAATGTCATCTTCTTCATTCGGATCAAATATCATCCTAAGATCTTCCCATAGATCTAAATCATGACCGTCAAGTGGATGATCTTTAAATATTTTTTGAACCAAGCTGTAGAGTTGACTTAAATCTTGTCTATCAAGTCTTCTTAACAATGCTTGAATGTCTCCATGAAAGCTTAAACTTACATCTCCTCTTGTAATCTTGCAGACTTCAGAATCTTTTGCTTCTGTCATTCCCAGCAAGATATATTCCCAAATTACAATATTATGTTTGTCGCAAAATTCCAAATTTTCCATTTTGATGAATGAAAAGTTGATTAATAATCTGGAATTTTGTGAGAAGTAAAAGATTTGAGCTTATCATGAAACCTTATAAGCTAGGTTGTTGGAAAAAATATCTCAACGGCTCTTTAAATTAAATTTTGTTATGGGCTCAAACAGTAAAACGTCACTTAGCAGTACTAAGTTTGGTCTAGCAGTACTAACTTGAACCTAACAGTACTAACTTCTCTCAGCAGTAGAAATATATCCCCAGCAGTACAAACTTAACACTAGCAGTATTAAGCTTATACCTAGCAGTATTAACACCAAGCATAACTTCCTGTACTCTTCTTCAAATATAGACCTGCTCATAGTTCATACCTTTGAAGTTTGTCATACTTCACTCATGCATTTTCTGTTTCTTCCATCCTCCCCTGTTTGACAGGATCCTCTGAAATCAAATACTCTTCTGCATCTGAAATCATAACTTGAGCTTGTCTTCCAATCTTTTGACTTTCTTCATCAACATTGTTAGAGTCTGAGCATGAGACTCCTTAGACTGTTTAAGAGCATTTTCCAAAATGGTAACTTTATCAATCAATTTGGTACACAAATCCATCAATTCTATAAGTTTCAGACTGTCCTCTCCACTTTTAAGTGTGTAACCTGATAAGTGTAAAATACACATATCCGTTAATACCTAAAACAACCCAATTAAACCTAAAACAGACCAAAAATAGCAACAATATGCTTGTATTTGTGTTTTGTGTGTGCAGGTACGGATATATCAAAAATTACAAAAAAACAGTCAAAAACGGGCAAGCACGGACACGAGAATCAAAGAGTACAAAAAGAAGCCAAAGAATCAAAGCCGAAGCCAGAAAAGTCAAACCCGCAGTCAAATCCAGTCAACATGGTCAACAAAAAGTCAACCAATAAAAGACAAAACCCAAAAACATTCCATTTTCACCCTCCAAGTTTCACCTAAAGTCCAAAATAACCCATCACCTCTTTTGGGCACTTGGAACCTTAATGGCCTTAAAAAAGTCTTAATTTAACCTTACCGGATACCAAAGAGCCCAAAAGCCCATTCTATAAGCCCAATCCTAACCCATTCCCCTTTCAATAAACTCCAGGGACTCATATTGCCATTTCCCAAAGTCATTTTATACTTGAAATTGTATTAACCAAAGAGAGGGGCCAATTGTGCTAATATGTTAAAGTTTAAAACTGAATTAACTCGTGCAGTTATAAACTTGGCGCCAAGACCCATTTACTGTTCATCGTCACTCTCATTTCACTAGCCAGGGTAAAATAAAGGGCAAATGGAAATTGAGGGGCAAGTAAGTCTATTCATGAGCTCCTAAACAAGATGGTAGGGAGTGATTAGTAAAATCAAGAGATCTAAGCACCTCACTCGAGCATATAGCCACGTCATCAATGGAGAAGCACACATGGAATGTGGGTTTTGTACTATTTCTACTCAGAGAAGTAACACAAGGTCACATCAAAGGAATTACACGCTGGCAATCCTTAGTAACACACAAAATGATCAAACGGCTCATTTTGTGATCTAATGATTGGGAAATTGATTGGCTGAGATCAAAGGAGCGGGGGATAGGATTTTTAGGCCTAGAAGCTTCTCTACAGCCTATAAAAAGGCCTCTCTATCACACACTCACACACGGAGGAAATAGCTTAAGATTTAGTTTTTAGCTTAATTTTACTTTTTAGCTTAATTTTACATTAAACCTTGTAACTTACTTTTTAAGAATTGTAACCAAGTTTTATATTAATGATAATTCAGTTTTTTTTAAATCTCTCATAAGCTCTTTGTTTTCCTTAAGATCTTATTTTCCTTAAGATGTTAAGCTAAAAGCTCAATAAGCTCTCATAAACTCTTATTAGTCTCTAAAGCTACATAATTGACTTCAATGAGGCCTTAATCTTACTTAAAAAACCTGTAAAAATCAGCTTAAAAGTCTTATTTACCTTTGATAATGGATTTAAGCTATGGAAGGGGGCGATCTAAAAGGGAAGGATCCCATGGACTTATACATAGCTTATTAATAAAGATAGGGAAGCTTTGTAGCTGCCATATTTGGTTCCTTATTGTTTAAGCTAGAGGATTGTAAGGTTTCTCTTTAATTTCTTTAAGTTTTTCCTTTCAAATTTTTGTCTATTTTACTTTATATGCTTAAATCTGCTTATTTGTTAGATGGTTGCTTATTTGTCTTAAATATCTTTAATTTTGCTTATTAGATTAGTTAGATTATCTGTTTTTGATTAAGTAGTTAAAAATCTTAAGTTTTCATTTCTGTCATCATTAATCTATAAAAAACCAAAAATAGTAGGAAGTAGTGTAAATCTTAGATTGCTTGCTTATTCAGTTGTTAGTTTATGTTTAATAAATTAGTTAAAAGTTGTTTTTCATCTGGTAATTAAGTTTTAATAAGTAGATCTTAGTTTTAAAAGCTTTTTCAAAACTGTCATGAATTTAAAGGGGTGTTTGGTTTAAGCTTAATTGACCTATAAAAGTCAAATCTATTTGGTAAATTCTCTCTAGTCAGCTAAGTTTTCATAAGATAACAAGTTTTAAAAAGATTTGAGTACTTAGTTTGAAGTTAAAGTGATTTTGTAGCTTATTTAGCTAAGCTGTGCACCAGGGGAGCTTATCTCTATTTGTTTTATAGCTTAAAGTTGATCTATGTCCTTTGAGCTTTTGTTTGTGAATATATTGTGTTCATACACATTCATTAAGAGTGTGTAGTGCAGGTAACCTCTTAAGGTATCCTGCAATTGTGGACTAGGCACTTGCCATTTGCACCAGCAAAGGTAGTTTCACTACTCTCAATTCTAGTCAATTTTAGGTTAGCAAATCTAGGATAAAGGTTCTTAAAAGTGAGTAGTTTAAAGTTTAATCATAGCTTAGTGTAAATTAGGTCTTAATTTTTATTTCTCTGCTTATTTGCTTAAGCTTAATTTAGCTTATTAAAGTCACTTAATCAGTCAAAAAAGCCAAAAACAGTAGGTAATTAAGTAGTTTCTTAAATTGTTAATTTTAGCTTAAGGTAGTTGTTTTTATAGCTTAAATAGATAGTTTATTAGTAGTTGCATAAGTCCTCAGAAGCTCTTAGTCCAATATTGCTTATTGAGCTTTTGAGCTTAATTGGTTTTTGTGTTTATTTCTTTGTTTTCTGAGTTTGCTACCTTGCCCTTCATTTTCAGCTATAATCTAGTACTCTAATCTCTATTTTCTTTTCTCATCTAGTTTAAGCAACTCATAAGCCGTCTAGAACATCTTTCCTTTTTTTACTTTGAGCTTATTTTGAGCTTTTTACAAGCTTTTTAGTAAAACCAAAGGCAAACACCTCCTTTCTGAGGTCAGCTTATTGATAAGCTCTTATAGAGCTTATTAGTGGTTTTAAGCTCATATAGCTTTTGTTAAAGTTGTTCTTGCCATCTTATTCTCCAACTTTGCTCTTTTAAGTTTTTCCTAAAAAGCACTTTTTAGTTCATCTTATTTTTAAGCTTAAGAAAGGACTTAGCTTGTAAACGGGCTAAGCCTCAGGGTAGGTTTTGTAATTTTCTCATTTGTAGGTTAACTCAGTTAGTTCCCCGTTTGTCCCTTTGTTTTCACTGTTAGTCCTTTAAGGCTTTTCATAGTTAGTCCTCAGTTAGTTTTTAATTTTAATTGATAATTAGGTTTTAGATTTTAATTAGTTTAATTAAAGTTTAATTAAAAAGTAAAAATTAGGGCTTTTATTTTTATAAAATTTCTGCATATTTTCTTTATTTAGTATAATTTTTATTAAATTTTTAGGATTTTATTTTTAATAGTTTTATTACTTTTAAAGTTTTTAATTAGTTTAAATTTTAGAAAATTCATATCTTAAAATCTAAAAAGCCAAAAATAATAATTCTTTTATTTAAAATTTTCTTTTTACTTATTTTACTTAGGAAAAATATAATTTCAATTATTTTCTATTTCTTTTTATTTTTTCAGGATTAATTATGAATTAAATAGTTTTTTAATTAATAAAAAAATTCAAAAATAATAAAAAAATCAAAAAAAATATTTTTCTTTTTCTTAAAATTTTCTTTTATCCTAATTTAGGTTTAGAAACTTAGTTTGCAATTTTAGGGTTTAATTTTAGTCTAATTGCTTAATTGTCGTGTTTTATTTGTGTTCCGTATTTGTTTAATTGTTTAAATTGCCTTTAATTTTCAATTTTAATTGTTGATTTTTATTTAGTAGTCATAGATCATCAAATCATCTATTTTCTTATTCAAATCATAATCCAAGCTTAAACGAGGTTTCAATTTCACTAGTCGTTGGGGAAACGACCCGGGTGATCATATTTATCCGGTTAAATATACGTATTATATATTATATTATATATATTTTTGAGAGTGAATTTTCCTTAGGGAATTTTCTTAATTGCTCTTAAGGTTATATTATTATAGTATATTTTATAGTATATAAAACTGCAATCAGTTTTTGGCGCCGTTGCCGGGGACAAGTGTTTAAGATTCCTTCGTTTTTAGTTTATTTGGTTTGAAGATCCTTTCACCATCGAAAGTTTCATTCTAGTTTTATAATTCAAAAATCCAAAAAAAAAATCATAAAATATAAAAAAGTAAAAAATATTTTCCTTTTCTTTTCAGTATAAGTAAAAGATTAAAAAAAATTCAAAAAAAAAATCTTCCTTTTTAATTAAAGAGATAAAAGTCACCAATTGGTAAAAATACCAAAATATAATACTCTCAACGAAGGTATTATCATAATCAATTCCGGTGAACTTGTTGGTTCCCAAATCGAACTAAAAATTTAACACTTGCCATTTGTGTCTCTACGAAGTACGGCTCACCTTGAAAAGCAATTTTTGAGAGCTACCGTAAAATAGTTGATTATTTGGTTTAAGTCTCTTCCGTGTAACCGTTAAAATTCATTGTTAATTAAAAAAATAAAAAATTAGTGTAAAGTTTTGCTTTTTGATTTTTAGTTTTTCTTTTTATGCGCACTCGTTCGCAATCTTGAAGACGTCGTCAACAACAAATTCCTCCGGTTGTTGTTGAAAATTTTGATTTAGAAGAACCAATTGTCGATCAAAACATTGTTGCAATGGCCGACAATCGTACGATGGCCCAAATGTTACAAGCACCCATCGAGGGGTATGAAGATGCTATAGTTGTTCCACCGATTAATGCTAATAATTTTGAGCTTAAACAACCTTTAATCAATCTTGTGCAAAGTAATAAATTTACGGGTACTATAGACAAGACCTTCGACCATCACTTCGATTTTTTCAACAAGGTTACTTCAAACGTTTAGACATCCCCGAAGTTTCCAAAGATAAAGCTTTTGCTTTTCCGTTAGAGTACTACTAGGAGCTGAGATGAAGCCCGAATTGTTAGACAAGGAACCTCCTAGATCAATTCTCACATGGGACGACCTTGTTGCAAAATTCATAAATCAATTCTTCCCACCTTCAAAAACCACTTACTATCGGAATGAGATCATTACTTTTTCCAAAAACCGAGCGAAACCAGTCATGAAGCATGGAAATGTTTTAAAAAAAAAGGCCGCTCCTTCGTCCAATGTCCTCACCATGCTTTCCGAAGACTACACAAACTTGATACGTTTTATAATTCCTATGAACTACCAATATCAAGATGCCTTAGATGCTGCGCTGGTGGCAATTTTTTAGACTAGATGTCCTTCAAGAATGGATTAGCGATTATTGAAAGCAATTTTAAAAGTCGTTACTCAATGAAGTCGTGCTAATGCTTCAATGAGTGAGTACGTATGCTCATCTTCTAATTCTTTCCTTCACCTTCTAAATAAAATTTAAAATTATTTTTTTTATCGATATGCAACCAAATAGCCGCTTCTCCTTGAGGATAAGATTACTATTAAGATGAAACAAATGATGAATGAAATGAAAGCTTTAGGTTGTTTACTACTCGTCCCGCACCCCATCAAGCGTGTTGAAGGAAGTATGTGTGGTTACATGTGATCGAATCACCATTTTAACCATTGTCCGTTAACACGAGGTGGAAACGATTTTCTCGTTTTTCATGACAACATCCAATAATTTCAACAAACCGCAGCCGTTGGCAATTTTCTTCAAAGAAACCAACCTTCCAATTTGGCAAGTCAAATGAAACCACCAGGTTTCAATCAACCGAATATCCAAACCAACTAAAACCGTTACCAATGAACCAATTCTAATTTCAATCAAAACCGGAGAACAAGCTTTAATCAAAACCGTCAAAACAATCAAAATCAAGTTTACCAAACCCCACCATACCAACCACCAACAAATCAACGTTTGGTTAATCAAGCTTTACCTCCTGTTTCACAAATTCAAGGTGTGTCTAAAACGATTTTGAAAGTTATGCTAAACTAAAGATGCGAACATGAATAACTTGCGCAAATAAAGTAATAATTTTCCAAAGGAACCAAAATGGATTATTCAAAGAGTTTACAATGATTCTCAAAAGAAGCAAGATGATTTTCAGAAAATGATGCTCAGTTTCATGCAAAGCTATCACACCCAACCAAGCTTCTATTTCAAAGTATCTTTACCAAGTAATAACCATTCCAAACCTAGGAACAAGCCAAGCAATTTACGAACTCGTAGTTGGTGTTTCATACATGGACCTCCGATTTCCACCGCGCGTGGTTGAAAAGAACCCGAGGTGACAAAGGATAACGAGCCTACCTAGCACCAAAACATCCATACCTCCATTAGTCCGAAGATCAAGACAAAAGACAAAGAACCAATCGAAGAGCCTTCTTTAGCTCAAAAGACCAAACCTAATTTGCCTTACCCTTCAAGACTTGCAAAAGAGAAAATTCGTGAAAAGGATGATATCCTAGCTTCAAAGTTTAGGAAATTTTCTCAGTAATCTTCACTTACTAAGTATTGACGGATGCTCTTCATTCATATCCAAAGTGTTTGCTCCAATGTTTAAAAGAAATGTTAAATAAAAAGACAAGTTGATCGTAGTTAACCAAGACACCTTTGAATGAGAATAGTAGTGCGGTTGTCCTCAAAAAAGCTTCCCAGAAAAGCTAGTGACCCCGGTCCGATTCTCATTTTCCATGTGATTTTTTGTTGGAGTTCGATAGTTACTTACCCTTGCCGATTTAGGTGCAGATCTATCTCAAGCCCGTATCCATTGGGAAAAAGCTCCACATCCCGGGCCTAACTGTAAACAAAATGGTATAAGAAATAGCCGACCAACAAATTCCAAACCAACCGGTGTAACCGCAAAAGTTTTGAGTCAAAGTTACGTGAAATTTTACTTTCCCCCGCCGACTTTGTTGTTCTTGATTTTAGAGCCGATCCTCGAGTAACCATAGGATATCTCGGAGACCTTTTCTTAGGACATGCGGCATGCTTTAATCGGATGATTTATGAGGAGAGATAATTCTTAGATGAGATGATCAATCGTTTGACCCTTAAAGGTGGGGTGATATGCCCATTCGATTTCGTACAACCATCTCGAATCCTTGAAAAATGTCGATCTCTATTGAGTCACAATTGGAAGTTAAGAATACTCACAAAAAGTCTTAGAATTTTTCCGACTCAGTTTGCATATGGCAATTCGTCCCTCCCCGGATACGATCCGATTTTTTTCAAATTCTTCCTCCGCCACTTACTCCTTATTGAAAAATGTGATTTACTACTACTCTTTTGAAGAACCGATGCTTTCATAGCTAACGATCGACGACAAAATTCAACGGAAATTAATGGCTTACATACTATGATCCCGAGGTACATCCTCAGTATCTTGAAGCACTTTCTCAATAGTGATCCATTACACCACAAACCAAGGAATTACTCACCCCGTAAATAGCATAAAAGATCTAGAAAGAGGTTGAGAAAAAGAAGTCTTCACTCGAAGAAGCTACTTCTTAATGGACCAAAAGAGGAACTTATCCCCGAAGTCGAACTTAAAGAGTTACCTCCCCGCATCTCCTATGTGTTTTTAGAGGAAAATAACAAGCTCCAGTCATAATTTCTAAGATATGAGTCCAAGATAAAAAGACCTCACTACGTTAACCGATTTAAAAAACCAAAAACAAGCAATTGCTTGGAAACATTCTGATACCAGGCATAGATCCATAGTTTTGCTCTCATAAAATCCTTTTAGAAGATGATTACGAACCTTCAGTCCAACATCAAAGGAAGGGTGTGAAACCCTTAAACATCCATCGAACGTCATCAATAAAGAAGAAAAAAGACTTCTTGAGGCGGGTATTAATTTATCCGATCTCGGATAGGTCCAAGGTTAGCCCGGTTCTCATTGTTCCTAAAAAAGGTGGTATGACCATGTTCAAGAACGAAGAAAATGAGTGGGGTGTTTGCCTACTGATTAGTCACGGGAAACTTGGAGAGTTTTGCATCGACTATCAAAGTTAAACGCACCACTTTGTAAAAGACATTTTCCCGTTACCATCATGGACCAAAGTTGCTAAAAACGTTTAGCGCCGACAAACGAATTGTTAATGATTTCTTAGATGGTTTTTCAGGGTATTTTCAAATCCCAATTGACCCTAAAGATCAAGAGAAAACTACTTTCACGTGCCCATACGGAACTTTCGCGTACCGTCGTATGCCATTCGGTTTGTGCAATGCACCCGGAACTTTTCAACGTTGTATGATGGCTATTTTTCACGACATAATAGAAAAAACTATGGAAGTTTTTATGGATTAATTTGTTCAGATTTCGGGATATTCATTTTCCGTCGTGTCTTGCCAATTTTAGACAAAATGCGTCAAAAGGTGTGAAAAGACCCCCAAAATTAGCACAAAATTGGAAAATAGCCATTTCATGGTTAAAAGATGGCAATATGATTTTAGGACATAAACTCTATGACAAGGAATTGAAGTCGATAAAGCCAAAAAATGATGTAATTTTCAAAGCTTCTCACACAATAAACCGTTAAGGGAATTCGAAGTTTTCTCTGGGCATGCTGGTTTTTTAAACCGCAGATTTCATCAAAGAAGACTTTTCGAAAGATCTCTCGAGACCACATGACCTATCTCTTAGGAGAAAAACACTCCTTATAATCTTCTCGGAAGATTGTCCTTCTAGCCTATTCAAACATAGAAAAAGAAGTCAAACTGAAGCTCTAAATTCTCATTGCTGACCGAATTTGGGACCAACCTTGTGAAATCATTTGATGCAAGTGATTATGCCATAGGTGCGGTCTAGGGCAAAGAATCGAGAGCATTTCCGACCATTTCATTACTCAATGCAAGACCAAGGACCGATATAGCAGAAACAAATTACACAATAACCGAGAAAGAGATGGCTTGCAGTATTTATGCTTTTGAGAATTTCGATCTTATCTAGATCATGAACAAAAGCGTTGTTAACGGACCACTCCGCATTGACCATACCTCTTCAAATAAGAAAGACGCCAAAGCAGATTGCTTAATGGGTCTTACTTCTTCAAGAATTTCGATTTTTCAGTAATTGATACCAAGGTGCAGAAAACTATATAGCCGAACACGCCTCTCTCGTCTGAAAATCGTAATCAGAATGTTTTTGATCCTAAAGAGAATTAAAGAAACCTTTCCCTTCATGAAACATTTGAACACGGGACTTTGCTCATGATAATCAAAGTACCCTGGGGTCGTGGTTTTGCCGAGATAAATGCAATAGTTTACCAACGCGGGAATTTTTCTTATCAAAGGAAAGCCAACCCAACAAAATAGGAAGTTTTTCAAGGATATAAAGCATTACTTTTGGGATGAGTCCTATCTCTTACGACATGTGCATATCAAATTAATCTGTAGATTAATATTTGCCAAGAAGCGCTTAAAAATCTCAAGGGCCTTGTCATGAAGGAACACCGGGGGCCTTCATAGTGCTAATATCACCGCTCTGAAAGTTATTGATGCAGTTTTCTTTGGCCAACGATTTATATAAAGGATGCTTATCGAATTGATCGGAAATCTTGTGATCATGTCAAAGACAAGGCCAAATCCTCAAACGTGATGAGATCCCTCAAAATGCAATCAAGTTTTGTTGAATTTTTTGATGTTTTGGGGTAATTCATTATATATGGACCTTTTCCCGTCGTCTAGGAGGGAAACACATATATACTAGTAGCCGATAGATTACCTTCCAAATGGGTCCGAAGCGAAAGCGCGTCCCCACCAACGATGCAAGCAGTATTGTTAATTTCTAAAAATCCCTTTTCTCTTTCTTACTCCCATACGGTGGCCCATAGCAATTATAATCATACGGAGGGACCTATTTTATGTAACGAAAAGTTTGTCTAAGTCATGGTCAAAATATGGATGGTCACCCATGTCTTTGACTCCTTACCAACCCCTAAACGAGTGGTCAAGTTAAAGTCACGAATCTAGGTCTCCAAAAGAATTTGGAGAGGACGTTCGGAGAACACCGTGCCACATGTCCGACAAGACATAGATGATGCATTATGGGCTTTTAGGACCGCTTACAAGACTCCAATTGGATGCACTCCGTACAAGTTAGTTTATGGTAAAGCGTGTCACTTACCCGTCGAACTAGAACACAAGGCATATTGGGCTCTTAAGCATGCCAACTTCGATCTTAAGACCCGCGGGTGATCATCGAAAGCCTCAACTCAATGAACTTAGCAGGCTACGTGATCATGCTAGAGAATTCACTAATCAACAAGGAGAAGACAAAGAAACTTTATGATTCCAAAGATAAAGAACCAGATCTTCAATGTTTGGTGATCAAGTCTTGCTTTATCAACTCCCGATAAAAGAATTCTTCCGAAAAGCTCAAATCCCGAATGAGGTCCGGCGTACCTTTCATATTTACCAAGGAAGTCTCTCTTATGGTACTGCCAAGTTTTCTCATGCCGATGGTTCTAATTTCAAAGTCAAATGCCACCGTCTTATGCATTACTATGGAGGGGATACACCACCTTTGGATATCCCGGATCTCCAAACTTTCCTAAGGACAACTAAATCAGGACCGATCGCCGAGCATGCACTCGGTACCAAAAACAAGCCGCATCCATGGGATTCACTCCCTGCTTATACCTTTTTTCTATTCTCTCTCTATTTTCTATTATCTAATGTGTTGTATTGAGAGAGGCTTGTACTCTTTTCGATTTCTCGATGTTTTTTTTGCTTGTTTTTTGTGATTTTTATAGGATCGAACCAACAAATTCTTTGAGCCTCTTCATGTCCTGTCCGGAATTTGATTTTGTCCGTTCTAGCTCCAACTACTGCCCTTTGAGTGAGATTTAGTTTGGGGATATCCGATAACCTTTCATCTTATCGATTCACGGTTATTATCTATGCATAATTCATTAAAACGGCTTAGATTTTCGTAAGAGACCACGACATTAAAACAATTGAGTACATGTTCCGTTTTAGTTTGGAAAAGTTAATCTATCGATTTGATATTACCTGCTTATTGTTTTGTTCTCAACCGTACACCGTTTTCCGCTACAAAAATAGCAAAAATATTAAAAATTTTTAAGATCTTATAAAAAACATAAAAAAAAAAAAGTGTTATGAGACACAATGTAGTTTTCTCCGTTTGGTAAGGTAATAAGAAGTAGTTAATTAGAACCCGATCGAACGTGGTAGAGTTCCTAGCTTTCTCCCTTACCAATTAAATTATGATAGTTTTGTGCTAGTCTCCCATGTAGAAACTATTAAACATGCTAGACTTAAATCATTAGTAAATGTGAAAAACTTATGCTAATGTCCAAGTAGAATTTTAAATATGCCGTAGTTGGAAATTTATATAGGCTAAGTATTTGCTAATTCTTTATTTAGAGATTTTGTAAATGGCAAAAAAAGATGATAGTGTTGATTACGAATTAGGATGCTAAAACAAAGGTTATATTTGAATGCTTAATGCTTCTAAGACAACTTGTGGTTTTCTTCCCCGGAGTTTCTTAAAGTGATTAATTATACGTGTTCTCTTAATTTTTACAATTGGAGTTTTACTCTTAAAAGTATTTATCAACAAATCAGGAGAAAAAAAAGCTTAACGATGAGAGTCGAAATCAGTTTGTAAATAAGAATTTTAATTCAAGTTTATACTTTGGTTTTCTTAAACGAAATTTTTCTATTTGCAAAAATAATGTGTTAAATTAATTGCTAAAAAAGTCTACAAGGCTTTTTCATCGGAAGTTCATGCGTTTCGATTAGTATTCTCCGGATGGGGTGTCAAAAGCCTTAGCACTTACCCGATGACGGTGGGATTGCTAGAGAAGAAAGTCATTCATGGGACAAGTGAACCAACGATGTCTTAGCTAATGAGGTTTTTGTTTGCTTTGAGATGTGATCTTGCTAAGTGATTAACATATTTGCTCAAAAGGCCCATGTGTAAAGCTTGGTCGGATTTCATCTATCTAAATATGTGGATTTAATGGTTTAAATTAATTTGAACACACACACCTAAATAATTATTTATGTCCAGGAAGAGGAATTCAAAGGATTGTAATTATAAGTAGTCTTAGACGCTTGGCTCGGTAAGTCAACTGTGAACTTATTTTTACGCTTAGCATGGGAAACATAAAAATCGGGATGATTAAGTTATCTTTTCGACACTAAATTCGGTGCTTTTTTATTCTATGACCCTTCAAAGTTACCACAAGTATTAATCAAAAACAATACATTATGGTGCAACACAACAAGTGTAGTTAGGTAGTTAATTATCAAGAAAAAAATCAAAAAAAGAGAAAAAACCATTGAGAAATGGGAAATCGGAGTGTTTTAAAACTTGTGGATCTCTTAATCCCTCTCAACAAAATCTTTTGCTTACTTTTCAAAGGTTTAGTTTGGTGAAGTTTCGAGGTATTTGGTTATATGGCGATGTGATATTGCGCGAGTACAGCAATCGATATAGTTTTGGGAATTTTGTATAAGTGTAAAATACCATATCCGTTAATACCATAAATAACCCAAATAAGACCCAAAACTAGTACTAAAAATTGGCAAAAATTATGCTTGTATTCGAGTTTTGTATATGTAGCGGTAAGGGATATATCGAAAATCACAAGAATTACAGTCACAAACGAGCAAGCACGAACACGGTAAACTGGAAGAGAGCACACAAATAGCCGGTTATCCCGCAAGCCAAGAATATTCAATACCTTGTCCAAAGAGGTCCCAACAAAAGTCAACCATAAAAAGACAAAAGCCTAAAATAAAAGTCCAATTCCTTTTCTTTAAAACACAAGGACCATTCCTGCCATTTTCAAAGGTGTTATTTACACTTAATTCTTTACTTATCAAACACTAGGACTAAACTTCCAACCACTCCAACGTGCAAACTGATTTTTTACCCAAGCATAATAAAGGCGCGAATGAAAAAATGATATAGTATAGATCATCGAGCGACTTCGTCCTTCCTAATTTCACCCTCCATTAACATTAAGGGGCAATAGGAAATTGAAGGATAAGAAGGGGACAATTCGTGGGATTCAAGTACACATTGGCAGAGTAAAAACGTCATAAGTGAGCCCTCATTGCCTCACTAGATCTTGGAAGACCACGTGGGAAGTGAGAAAGCACAAAGGAAGGACGATTTTACACTAAAACATGCCTAGAAGAAACACAGAGGTCTCAATTACACACATTGCCACGCTGGCAATCCGGGTGAACAAAATCTAATCCAACGGATGAAAAGAGGGATCCAATGATTAAGCAATGATTGATGGCTTGGATTGATTGAGGTTTGGATGGCAAGGCAGCTTAGAAGGATCTACAATAGGCTATAAATACCCCCCTCCATCACACACACGGGACATCTAGTTTTTAGTCAATTTTTATCTTTTAAAATTCGTAGCTTATTTTATGTATTCTTCTTAAAAGTTTTTTTAATCTTTCTAAAAATTGTAATCAATCTCTTTATTAATGAAATTCAGTATTGGGATCATACTAATTTCTGTCAAAACCCTTTTTATTCTAATCATCTTTCTAATTGAACTAATTAATCAGAGCTTCTCGAAAGCTCTCATAAGCTCTTACAAGTCTCTAAGCTTGTAATGGAGCTCATTAGTTGAACTTTATCTAATTCAACCTTAAAAACCAGCTTAAAATGACTAATAACTTTAGCTTTTGGATTTGTGAGCTTATGGAAGGGGGATCTAAAATGGAAGGATCCCCATGGACTTATACCCTAGCTTATTAATAAGCTAGGGAGCTTGTAGCTGCCATATTTGATTCCTCTTGTTTAGCTAGAGGTGCCTTGTAAGTTTCTCATTTAATCCTTTTTATTCTAGCTTTCAATAATTGTCTATTTACTTTCTAAGCTTAAATCTTCTTATTTGCTTATAATGGTTGCTTATTTGTGCTTAAATATCTTTAAAATTGCTTATTAGATTAGTTAGATAATCTGTTTTTAGCTTAATAGTTATAAATCTTAGTTTCCTTCATTTTTGTCTTAAAAAGCCATAAAAAGCCAAAAATATTAGATAGAATAGAATAGATTCTTTTGATTTTCTAGTTTAATCATTAGTTAGATCATGTTAAGTTAAGTTTAGATATAAGCTAGTTAATTATCTGGTTTGTAGTTTTAATAAGTAGATTCAATCTTTCAAGGTTTTTCAAATCTGTCTCAAACCTAAAAGGGGTGTTTGGCATAACTCACTTTGACCTCAAATAGTCAAAGTGAATCTTGGTTTTTACTTGAGACAGTTGTTAATTCATTAGAGATTAGTTAAAAATGAGTTTTCAAAGGTTAGATGTGAGATTTGATCAAATTAGGAGTTAAAATTTGTGATTTAGCACCAGGGTACTCTACGTAGTTTGAGTTTGGTAATAGCCTTAAAATTGAGCTTAGTCTTTCTTTGAGCTTTTTGTTTAGTGTTTTGCATTGAGTGGATTATAATACACTCACTAAGTAGTCTCTAAGTGGCAGGATTTACCCTTAAGGAAACCTGCACTACTTGGTTTGTGTTTGTGCAAATTGCATCAGCAGGAACTAATTCATTTACTGCTGTCCCTACTTTTGTAATAAATTTTTTAGTTACAATAATAGGTTTTTATATTCTAAGGTTCAAGTAGGTAATAGAATAGGATATATCCTTAATATGAATTAGGAACATTAATTTCGCATTTCCAAATAAGATTACTATAGTACAATTAGACAAAAAGTCATTAAAAAACCTAAAAAAACCCAAAACAGTAGGGTAAAAAATTTTAGTGATTAAATTTTAATTTCTTAGTAGTAATGACGTTTTAATAGCTTAAATTCAATAGCTCAATCTTGGAATTTTCATTTATAATCATTAGAAAAGGAGTTTTTTTTTTAAGCTTAGGTTTGCAAAATTTAAAAGTTATGGTCAATTTTGCTTGGCTTCTGCACCAGGGGCAATTCACCCTTACTTTTATTTAGTTTGTGAAAATTAGGTTCTCAAGTCCATTAGGATTAGATCTTGCTGCATTGTGTGTTTCACTCAAAAGAGTGTGTCCAAGTGCAGGATTACCCTTTAGGTAAACCTGCGACTATTGGTTTTTGTGCTTGTGCAAAGTGCACTCAGCAGGAACGTGCATCCAGCAGAACAACTCATTCCTGCTTTCACTTTTTTGCTTAAGTTCACGACTAGTAATCATATGTCTAGCTTTCTTAGATTAAATATAGGATTTAGATTAGAATTATGTGCTTAGAATAGATTTTAGATTAAAATTTCATTTCCAAATCCTATCTGCTAGCTAAATTGTTTGCTTTAAAAAAAAAGCTTAAACAAACCTAAAAATACAAAAACAGTTAGGTTAATTTAAGTATTTCTTAAATATTAATTTTAGCTTAAGGTATTTTGTTCTTTCTAGCATAAATAGCTAGTTTATTAGTATTGCCTAAGTACTCATAAGCTCTTAGTCTAAATTGCTTATTTAGCTTTCAAGATTAATTGGTTTTTGTACTAAAGTGTGTCTTAATCTCTGAGTTTGCTTGGTTTCATGATCATTTTTAGTAGCTAAAAATAGTTCCTAGCTTTTATTTTCTTATTCGGAATTAGCTTTAATGCAAGTTATAAGCTAATAAAACACTATTGTTTTGTAATTTGGACTTATTTTGAGCTTTATTTATTGCTAATTAGTAAAAACAAAAGGGAATGCCCTTGTTATCCTGTAATCAGCTTAAAGATAAGCTCTATTAAGATCTTATTAGTGGATTTCAGCCCTAAGTGTTTTTGTTAAAATTGTTCACCTCAGCTTATTTTATAACTTTGCTTCTTTAAGTTTTTGCTGAAAGGCCACTTTTTTTTTAGTTTCACTTATTTTTAAGCCTAAAAAAGGACTTAGCTAAAAAGCGCGGCTTGTCTCCAGGGTTTGTTGTTGCAACTTAAAAGTTTCTCTCAGTTTAGTCCCACCATTAGTTAGTTAGTCTTTCCTGTTAGTCCTTTAGGATTTGTGCATAGTTAGTCCCTAGTTAGTTAAATAGTTAGTTTTTAATTAATTTTAATTAGTATTATTTTTTTTTTTTTAAATTTAATAATTAGGTTTAGCTTTTAATTAGTTTTAAATAGGTTAAATAAAAATAAAAATTAGGCTTATATTTTTATAAATTTCTGCATATTTTCGTTATTTAGTTTTATTTTTTTATAAAAATTTTAGGATTATATTTTTTAATAACTTTTATTACTTTAAAAAGTATTTTTATAGTTTAAATATTTTAAAATCATATCTTTAAATCTAAAAACCCAAAAATAGTGATTCTTCTTTCTAAAATTTTCTTTTTCTTTGTTTTATCTAGGAAAAATATAATTTCAATTACTTGCAATTCTTTATTTTTTTAGGATTTAATTAGAATTAAATAGTTTTTAATTAATAAAAAAATTCAAAAATAATCTAAAAAAAATATTTTTCTTTTTTCTTAAAATTTCTTTATATCCTAATTGAAGGTATAGAAAACTTAGTTTGCAATTTTAGGGTTTAATTTTAGTCTACTTGCTTAATTGTCACGTTTTATTTGTTTTCTCGTATTTTTTTTAATTGTTTAATATTGCCTTTAATTGTTCAATTTTAATTGTTGCTTTTTATTTAATAGATACAGATTATCAAAAATATCTTTGCTTCATTCAAATCATAATCCAAGCTTAAACGAGGTTTGCAATTTTACTAGTCGTTGGGAAAACGACCCGGGTGATTCATATTTACCCGGTTAAATATATGTATTATATATTATATTATATATATTTTTAAGAGTGAATTTTATCGAGGGTAACTTGGTAATTTTCTTAAATTGCTCTTTTGAATATTATATTTTATATTGTATTTTATTGTGTATCTAAACTTTGCTACCAACCATACATGTGTTGCCTGCCATAAAGGTAAACAACACAGGGCCTCCTGCAAGGCCAAATTAGAAAGATTAATCACTAAGCCATTACACACCTTGCATATGGATCTTTTTGGACCTACTTCTGTAAAAAGCATTAATCATGCAAGTTATTGCCTTGTAATTACTGATGATTGTACCAGATTTAGTTGGGTATTCTTTTTGGCCTCTAAGGATGAAACAAGTGGCATTCTTCATAACTTCATTAGGCAAATTGAAAACCAGCTTAGTTATAGGGTTAAAATCATTAGATCAGATAATGGTCACGAAATTTAAGGAATAAGAGATATGCTTGAATTTTGTGTGAAACAAGGAAATAAACAAGAGTATAGCAATGCCAGAAACTCCACAACAGAATGGATTTGCGAAGAATGACAGGTACCCTATTGAGGCTGCTAGAACTATGCTAGCAGACTCACTCTTACCAACTACTTTTTTGGGCAGAAGCAGTTAGTACTTAGCTTGCTATATTTTTAAAATGGTAAAGAGTAACTAAACCTTCGAAACAAAACTCCTTACGAGCTTTTGTTTGGGCCACAAACACAATTATCAGCTACCATAAAGACCTTTTGGGTAGTCATGTTACAATTTTAGATACTCTTAGTCGTCCGAGGCAAGTTTGATGGAGAAATCTTGATTAGGATTTTTTAGTTGTGTTTATCACTAAATAGCAAAGCCTATAGGTTTATAATTTTAGTAACCCAAAAGAGTAAAAGTAAATCTCATGTCAATTTTCTTGAAGATAAACCCAAGTCAAAGGAGTAGGGTAAAGAATGGAATGTTTGAATATTGACTATCTTACTGATTCATAAACTATAACCTGTATCTTTGAAAATCAAACTAACCCACATGTTAGGAGTCTTCAGAAAGTAACTAACAGGTCAGGTACTTCACAAACTCCCCAAGTTCTAATGCGTCTGAGGAAAAAAGATGAGATGTAGAGCTTATTTTTATGCCTTCAGCTGTAAAGTAAATCCAGAAGAAAAAGTTATAATCAAGACTCCATCCACAAATTCAAATAAAGGTGATCATTGACAAGACCCAACAAGAGAAGAAAGACTTCCTTTCTTACGGACACTTTTAGAAGATTAATCCTAAGATTCTAGCTTTAAATAAGAGAATTGAAAAAATTGCTCTAAAGCATTAGGGACAGTAACTGAAAACAACTCTAACCAGTAATCCTTCATTTAATACTGGTAATGAAGTCGGTTAATACTGGTCGTTGATCCTGAAGATTCAAACCTATGCCAGAGCTCGAAATCTTTACAATCTGAGACAGGAATTTTGATGTATGCATCTTATGATATAAGAGGGTGTGATAACTTGACATCAATAAGCTTACCAACAGAAATTGACGTCATTCACGGACCAGTCACAACTTATAGCTATTACTATACCCTCCCCTCTCCCAATCACTCCCCATCCACGCGACTACTCTGTATGATTCCACAATATACACCCGAAAAGTCACATCCTTGGTGATCCGAAGTCAGCTGTGGCAAACAGAGAAGCAAAAGTGGCAACAAAAATCGAGCTTCTGCACTTTTCAGCTTTATTCAAAAGCAGCAAAGAAACAATCACAAAGATCAACATCAGTGTTTTTTTGCCTGTTTCTATCTCAGGAGAACCTAAAGATTTCTCAAGCTCTACAAGATGAAAGTTGGGTTCAATCCAGGCAAGAATGAGTTTTGTTACATGTTAAGCTGCAACAGTATGGGTTCTTGTAGATCTACCACACGAAATGAAGGTGTTTGGTAAAAAATTGTCTACAGAAAAAAAGAGATGAAAGAGGCGTGGTTTCAGAAATAAGGCAAGATGGGAGGTCCCAATGGTACACACAGGAAGAAGGTTTGACTATGATGAGGTTTTTTGCTTCCTGAGGCAAGAAATACGAAGCTATCATGTAATATTTAGCCTTTTGCCTCATTTAATGGGGTTACTTAGTATACCAAATGGGATGTAAAAAGTGACTATTCTGTAGGCAACCATAGAAAAGAGGTTATGTCCACAAACCTCACTGGCTTTGGTTGATCTGGATCACCTAAGAAGGGTTTATAAGGTGGTCAAAGCTCATGTATGGTACTACATCAAGCTCCTAAGCTTGGTATGCCTACTCTATCAACATTCTAGAGAAGCATGGATACAGAGGGGTACGATTGACAAGACTTTAATTATTAAAAGGGCCAATAAGGAAACATGCTGTTCAAGTGTATTGATGATATCATTATTGGATCTACCAAAACGTCTTGGCGTGATGATTTTGAAGCTTGATGAAAGAGCAGGATTTCAGATGAGTTCTAGGTAACTCACATTTTTCTAGGATTAAAAGTCAAACAGAACCAGGCAGAATCTTCATAACTCAGGACAAAAGTATGTAGCTTGAGATACTCAAGAAATTTTTGATCTTGTAAATGTCAAAACAATAATAACCCCCCATGGAGACCCAAGTGGCATTTGACAAAAGATAGGAAGCTTTTGATCGTGGATGTACACTTTATATAGATCCATGAATCGGTTTTCTCTCATGATTTAACTTGCCTCTAAGGCCTGATATAATGTATGCAGTATGTGTTTGTTCTCGTTTTCAGGTCACTCCCAAGACTTCACATCTCAATGCTGTGAAGAGAATCTTTAAGTACCTTAAGGGCAAACCACATTTGGGCTTATGGTATCCTAGAGAATCACCTTTTGACCTGGAAGCATTCTCTAACAGTGATTATGGTGGGTCCGAACAAAAACCTTGACAGGAAATCCAACAACAGGGGTTGCAATTTCTTGGACAAAGACTTATCTTCATGGCAATGGCCGAAACAGGACCATGAGTGCTACTATTTAACAACTGAAGCTGAAATAGTAACTGCTCGCAAATTGCTGTGGACAAGTATTGTGGGTTCAAAATCAACTACTGGACTATGGTTTCAATTTCATGAATACCAAAATCCACATTGATAATGAAAGCACAATCTGCATTGTGAAGAACCCAGTGTATCATTCCAAGACAAAGCACATCGAGATACGCCACCATTTTATAAGAGATTGTTATGAGAAGAAGCTCATAAGTGTGGAGAAAATTCACACAGACTTTGAATTGTATTCTGACCTAATTGACCAACACCTTTTATGGACCCACCCACGGTTTTAATTAACTTAGTTGTTAGTATTGTGGTATAATAAACTCATAATACTTTTAAGGGGAGCAACTGTATATGTGTATACTTGGTAGTTTAGTCTTAACTAAAATCTGGCTTACGTAGTATTAATACTGTAGTTCTAGTATTAAATTAAGGTATTTATTTTAATTAATTCGTCTATACAAACTACCTGCCGCATGGTTTTTCTATGTATTTAGACGAATTCTTGCAGGAATAGCATGGATTTACAGGTTAAGGCAGGATGTGTTAAGCCTTTGTTTGTAGTCATCAGTATAATACTTACTTCTCTGGTTGAAAAAGGAATTAATTCGGTGTTGTAACACAATTTAATTCTGATTCACCAAAGTTAAGTCTGGTAGTGTAAATATCTAAGTACTGGTTAAGTTATTATGTTTAGTAAGCCTGGTTTCGGGAAAATTGAACTTTTCTGTTTAAACACAGTATTAAAAAATGTTAACCGATAACAGATTTTTATTACGGCGCTATATCATTAACAGAGAAGCTATATATAGATAAAGTTTGATTTCTCTTTCATACTATCTTTTTATTACTATCTCTTTTTCCACAAGTAAAATCTTCTGTATTTTTTACTAAAGAAATATAGTCAATGTCCTTGTTACCAACCAGCAGTCTAAACTTCACTCGTATCTAAACCCAGTAAATTTTCAGTACACATCCATACCTTTTATTGCTACTGTCGAATCATGGCTCAATTAAAATACTGTGACAAACATAACACGTGGGGTTGTTTTTTGCGCACGTGCCTGATGTAATGTGCATGGTTTCAGAGATAGTGATTTTTCTACGAGGTTCCAACCTCAGAATGCTTTAACAACTAATCCTACTAACTATGATTCCCCAAGTCAACATTTATGCAGACTGCTACTGCCAGACACTCATGTGTGTGACCTAGAAATACCGCAACTAATGATACCATTGTGTATAACAATCCACTGAGGCATACTATTAGAAATAGGCTTCAGTTAGCCAGATGCCTCAGGGAATACAATGTTGCCAAACAATGAGAATTTTTGAGGGGGATTGGACTATCAAGGTAACCTACTAGACGGATCTTTTAACCTTTGGAAAGCTTTTTCACACCCCAATGGAGATTTTTAGTCCACCAATATTTTGCAATAATAAGCTCTAAGAATGGTTGATGGGATCAAATTAGGTAGCAATATTGCAACTACCCTACGTTTGAATCTGTCTTTCACTGGCCAAGTTTATAAATTTCTTCAAAACGAATCTTTGATGCATTGTGAGCAAACTTGAAAAAGCAAAACAAAGTTTATTTGATGTATCCTCGTTTTCAGCAACTGATTTTGGATATTCATACGGAAACAACACCCTTAACTGGCAGTGACCCTGACCAAACAGATCTTAGGTAATATGAAAAGGGTTTAGAGGGGCACCAAGACCTTTGTTGCCTGCAATGCTGCTTGTTGCACTACTAATCCAAGTTGCATGGGGGGTCAAGAACATCCTAAATGTGGGGAGCTGATTCTCAACCATCAATCACCACAATTCCCATACTATCAACAACTTTAACCACCAGAAACAATCTCCACCACCTATAACTGCTCCTATCCCTGCATCTACACCTACACCTATCCTTGAAACTGACCCTGAACCTATGAAGCACACTTTTGAGGAACCATCCCCTGCACACCAACACTTCTCACCCCCACAAGAGCATGCCCAAGGACAGATGACTGTGGATGATTTGCTTTAATTAGTTCCTCAATTAATGACAAGAGTTGATAGTCTGGAAAAGGATCTCAAGCAAACCAAGCTGACAATGGGGAGTGCTATTGTGAAGTTGGTCAAGAAGGTGAAGAAGCTGGAAGGTATTTTGAAAAGGAGAAATGTGGTCTTATCAGACTCTGAAGAGGAAGAACCTGAGATCAGGAGAAAAGTCAAGATGATCCTCTAGTTTCTTTGGTACAAGGGCTGGTTACTCCTTCTAAGACTACTGTCAATGCTTCAGGGGAGGAACAAGTTGAAGACATAAGCCCTACTACATTAGAAGCAGCTAAAACTCTCTCCAGGGTTGCTTCTCAAAAGCCAAAGTCAATAGATAAGGGAAGGAGGTAAAGAGAAGCGGAAAGAGACTAAGGGAAAGAATGGTTTGTCACTAGCTTGATTTTCAAGAAGAAGATAGTACTGGGAAAACTGAAGGAGTTAATACTGGTAGTATTAAAGTTAGTACTGTTAGTGGCAAAGTTAGTACTGTTAGTGGACAAGTTAGTACTGACAGGATTAAAAAGTCCATTCTTCCCTGATAAAGGCCAAAGAGAAGGAAAAGCTCCTATGATCATTGAAGAAGCTCCTAAGAAGAACTAAGGTACAAATTCTTTATCTACATGAGGAAGCTAGTCCCTCCTGAAGCTATCAGATTGATACTTTGGAGAAAGAGAAGAGGCTAAACAAGTAACACTTGGATTCTCTCTTAGCACAAAGACTTGCAAAGAAAAGAAATTAAAATGAGCAAACAAATGCAAAAAAGCTCAAGTTCAATCAGCAGTACATATATGAAGATTGGGATCTTATTAGAGCAAAGATAGAACTAATGCATGAGTTTGTCAAAGAGTGTGCTAGGAAGTGGCTTACAAAAGGAAAGACTTTGCAAAGAAGATGGTTGAACTAGTAAATCAAAGGAAGAAACACTTTGCAGAGGAAAGAGCAAGAGCTAAAAGAAATAAGCCCATAACTCAATCACAACTAAGAACATATATGATGAATTACTTGAAGAATCAGGGGACATGGAAGAGTCTCAGCTGAAGAATTTAAGTTTTGAAGAAGTAAAAGAAGAATTTGATAAGCTGGTGAAGCAGGTTGAATCTTTTGCACCTATAAACTTTGAAGCTACAAAAGATAGTCTGAAAAGAGTTGGTGAAGAACTTCAAACAAAGACTTCAAAAAGACTAAAGAGTGATGAAGCAAAAGATGATGAGTCTACCAAGAAGACTGGAAATAGAAGGAAACATAATAAGCTAGGAAAGGATTTACATTCTGACACGACTGATGAGGATGAATCTGAAACTAGTAAAGGATGCTGATTCCGAATTTCAGGTACTAAGAAATCTTATTAATCCTGTTCTTGTGGCTATAAAACCCCAAGTAAGCTTATTATAAGATCACCAAGCAAGGAAAGGAAAGAGTGTACAAATTGTAGGTGAAGAAGGAACGATATAGTGTACATAAATTTTGGAGCTATGCTGAAGGACATAAGCAGGGATGATCTTACTGAATTATATAGGATTGTCATGAATATATATGGTATGAATGGACCAGAGGATGAGCTTGAGAATGTACTTTGGGAATATTTAAAGAATATGTTTGAGGCACCCCTTAGTAAAGATCCTATTTGGGTTTCCATTAGGTCAACAAAGAATCATAAGTTAAGATATTGTATAATAACTGCAAGTTCCATTGCATAAACTTGGATCAATCAGAGTATTTATATGTTGACTGAACGAAAATAATCCTTTAAACTGCTGAGGAAAGCAAAGCATGCTAGATAAAAATCTTCAAGTGCGTACAACCCGATGATGATTGCTACAACTTTTGAAAAATGAGATGGATTAAGCAAGCTGGCATTAAGAAGTACAGAAGAATTTAATGTAAGGTTTTAAGAGTTTGTGGTTTGAATCTGTGAGGTTAAAGCTCATTTTATTTGCTTATTTGGTTGTGCTTTTGCTTATTGAGATTTTGTGATGTTTTTTTGTTTATGCAAGTGTTAAAATACCTTAGAATTAAAGTCAATAGGTCTGCATTTTTAGTTTGCATTTTCCCAAGTCTGTCAAAAAATTTCTAAGTGTTCAAAAATTTTGAGAAATTGCTTTTTCATGTGCTTTCTATGGCTTATTGTGAATTTCAAACTCTCTTTTGATTGTTGATATGTGTTCTTTGAGGTCCAAAGTTAATATGTTTATGGGTTATAAGTTCATAAGGTTCTGTTTAAGTGCTTATTTGAATTTCAAACTGCTTTTTCTTTGTTGCTTATTGTAGCTTTTTGGCCAACTTTTTAGTGGTATAAGCCACTAAGCCATAAGGATCTGTTTGATAGCTTATTTTTAAGCTAGAAAAGTAGCCTTTTGGCTGTTTGGTTATCAGTTTTGGCCAAAAAGCTTATTGGCTTATTTGGGCTTATTAGCTTATTTCATTTGCTTAATTTAGGTTTAGTATAGCTTATTAGGCCACTTTAAGTCCCCTTTAGCTTTTTTCCTTTAGTTTAGAGCTTATTTGAGCTTATTTGCCTTTTAGTTTAATTTTTTTTAAGTTTTATAGCTTTTTAGTGAATTTGCCATTCTAGCTTATCTTAGTTGCTTATTTTTGTTCAAAATTGCTTATTAAGTATAGCTTATTATCTGTCTTAGCTTATTTCTCTTTTTGGTTTGCTTTTTAGTGCTTAAAATAGCTTAACAGTTAGTATTAAGTCATTTAGTATAATTTAGCTTATTCTGTCACCTTTTAGGGCTTATTCTGTGCTTATTTGTGGTTTATAAAAAAAGTGTTTTTGTAAAAGTTGCTTATTTTTAAGCTCTTTAAAAAGTTGTAAAAAAAATGGAAAACAAAAACGTCTGGGATTAGTGGAAGTCCTAGGTGAGCAGGACTCGAACTCGGGACCTCTACCCTACTCACCAAACGTTTTACACACAACACACACTACCACTCGTCCTTGGGTCTTTTTCGGTTATACATTGCAAAATCTATTACTTATACACGTTTTGAGCTCTTTTGGTTAATAAGCTGTTTTAGTTATTTCACAGCTTATTTTATAAGCTGTTTTCTCCAGCTTATTTTTATTAGATTCTTCATTGTTCAATGCACTTTTCAGGATTTTTTTAGAATTTTTTCAGAATTTTTAGAGTATTTTTAAACATTTAATTTCATTAAAATGTTTTTAATTCATAAAAAATTATAAAAAAGTCATAAAAAATTATAATCTTATTTAGAAAATTTTTCTTTTATCAGATAGACCATTAGAAATTAGATTTGCTTCTTTGTTAAGGTTAAATTGCTAAAATTTGATTTTTTAAAGAACAAGATTGAATCCCGTTTACGTTTTTAGTGTTTTTAAGCCCTAATCACTCCCGTTTTTGGTCTAGTTTTCTTTGTTTTAGCATTTTAGTTAATTAGGACTTATAAAAGCCAAAAAGATCATTTTAGGACTTAATTTTGATAATTTAAGGTTTTTAGGTCACGTTTTAGGATTCCCGGTTTGTGTTTTTAGTTTATATTTGGTGCCTTAATTGTTTTTAGTTTACATTGCCTTAATTTTTCCGTAGTTTTAGAAAATCAATCAAAATCTTGTTCCATTCAAGCATCAATTATCAAAACGACTCTCGACTTTCAATTGCATTCCTCGTTGGGGATAACGACCCGGGAATCATACTTCCGGATTTACTACAATTGAGATATTTTTGACTTACCTTATTATAGGTATATATATATAAAAAGGGTTAGTTTCAAAATAATCATTAGGATAAGTGTCTAGTTTACAAACTATACATCCGAAAATTATGAAAATCGGCAGGTTTATGTAAAATGTCGTTACGAGCAACTTTGTAGATTTATATTTTGGCCGAATCGGGCTCGAAAGCCCTCAAAATACTGTTTCAGTAGCTGCGGAAACATTTACAGTTTTTCAGCTTTTATATAGAATGTTCGATAACTTTGAGACGTCGTATCTTACTCGTTTTAACTCCGTTTTTAGCGTTCTTTATATGTATGAATTCATGGCGAGATGAACTATGTTTAAAAAAAGTCCACTATTTTTATAAGTGGCTGTGTTAAATCAGTATTTCAAAATAGTTTATAAAAGTATTTTTATAAACTTAAATCTTGCGAATAATGTATCTCCTTCGTTATAGCTTCGTTTTGCGAGTTTCTTAAATGCTTAGAATCCTTATGACATGTACTATTATTATAAAATAAGTATACATTTTTTTCAGATTTGGTTTTATCTCAGTTTTTTATAAAATAAGTTATATAAAAACACCTTTAGTCATTTAATTATACTAATCTCGTAACTAGCATAACTTCTTCGTTATAACTCGGTTTTTCATGTTCTTTATATGCTTACGATCCTTGTGAAATGTACTATCATATAACAACATGTCCTGAATTTATAAAAATTTGGATCTTAACAGAAAGTTTCAAAACAGTCCCTTAGGTTTTATAGTTTATAAAATGTGTTTTATAAATCTATAACTTGTTTATTTTTGTACAAACCTTCTAGGTAACCTTGTAACATGTTGTTTTACGTACTTAGAGTCCTCCTAGTCATGTCCAAAATGATTGTCCAATATTTATGTCCTTATGATAATATATCCATTTCATTTTATAACACATGAAAATAAAAGCTAGGTGGTGACTTAACAAAATAACTAGTATGTAAACATGTAAATGTAGTAATGAAAGAGCTTAGAGTTTTAGATGACCTTAAAAGAGTGAGTAGGATGATGAGGAAAATAAGATCAAAACTCCAAATGAAACTAAACCCAAATTGAAACCCTAAGCTTGATCTTTCTTGCTTAAACCTTGTAAATGCTTAACCAACCCTTCAAGATACCTTAGAATACTTTAGATAACATACTAGGATACTTTTAATATTTGTAGGAAAATTTTTAAGGTTGGTTCTTGGTTACTCTCTTCTTGCCGTGGACAAATAAAGAGTGAAAGAGAGATATGTGAAGGTTTTTATCAAGGAAATGAGATGTGTGTGCAATAGTTTAACTAGTAGCATCCTTATATACTAGATATTTGGTCTAAGTTACTATTCTAAAGTCAAGAAAACAAAGAAATAAGGGAGGGGGGACATATGGGCTAGGAGGATTTTAGAGAGAAATGTTGTCTTAAAGTTACTAGTACTAGTACTACTACATTAAGGGCTATAAGATGTATAAGATTGTGTTTAGATATGTTGTTCTAAAAGTCCTTGTTGGTTTCTAATTTGGTCCTTGTGTTGACGTGAGTAGAGGAGGGACAATGATGAATCAAGTCTTGTTCTTTTGTGGAAATATCTAGTATAAAATGTTTAGAAATTGTAGTTTAGAGTGTAGTGAAAGTATAATGTAATACTTGAATCCTAGACTTGTATAAATAAGGATTGGACGGCAAGAAAATGTACCATGGGTGAAGTTTTATAAAAACTTTGAGTATTAGGTATAAAAATATATATTTGTTGAAGCGTAGATAAATTTTGGTGGTTTCGGGTATGCCTAAATGTATTAAATTGCGAAATGTAAACGTTTTACGTAACTAATAAAAATAAAATATAAAAAAAAGTTGAGTATTACTTTCGTAAAAATAATATATTGCTTGCTTGACGCAAACTTTAATTTGTTTGGTGCCCGTTTACGTTGATTGTTGATTTTTAGTTTACGCGAGTTAACTATATTATAAGAATTAAAAGTAAACGCGTACGAGAATAGAAATAAATAGTGAAATATATGACGTCGCAAATGAACTGAAAACACGAAATATTACTGTCTCCTCCCATTGGAAGAGCCTTGTCCTCAAGGCTCAAGTAGCGATACTTGACGAAGGTAGGGGTTTAGAGAAAAGATGCAGGTACTTCTTTTGGAATTGGTCTTCAAGTTCCCACGTGAACTCAGCTCCTTGCCGAGAGTTCCAACAAACTTTGACTAATGGATTCTTCTTCGCTTTAGCTTTTTCACATCCCGTTTAACGATCTCAATGGGATCTTCGACAAAACATAGATTTTCATCAATCTCGATCTTCTCCAAAGGCACTTGAACATCTGGCTTAGCCAAGCACTTCTTAAGGTTCGACACATGAAACGTGTAGTTGATACAACTCAGCTCCTAGGGTAACTTCAGCCGATAAGCTACCGGTCCAACACACTCTACTATTTCAAACAGTCCCACATATCGTGGTGCCAGCTTTCCTTTCTTACCAAATCGTACCATTCGTATAGAGATACCTTAAGTAGCACTCGGTCTCCAACTTTGAATCTACTATTTCAAACGGTCTCACATATCGTGGTGCCAGCTTTCCTTTCTTACAAAATCGTACCACTCCCTTCCATAGAGATACCTTAAGTAACACTCGGTCTCCAACTTTAAATTCAAGAGGCTTACGCCTCTTATCAGCATAGCTTTTCTGGCGACTCCTTGCCGTTTTCAACCTTTCCTTAATCTGAATAATCTTTTCTATGGTTTCTTGCACAATTTCTGGTCCAATAAGCTGACTTTCTCCCACTTCAGTCCATATCACGGGGATCTACATTTTCGCCCGTACAGAGCCTCGAATGGTGCGCATTTAATGCTCGTGTGGTAACTGTTATTATAAGAAAACTCAACCAACGGGAGATGAGTATCCCAACTGCCACCAAAATCCATAACACAAGCTCAAAGCATATCCTCCAGCGTCTGAATAGTATGCTCATTCTGACCGTCGGTCTCAGGGTGGTAAGCCGTACTCATGTGTAGTTTTGTACCCAACGCCTTCTGAAGAGCTTGCCATAAGTGTGTCGCGAATTGACCATCACGGTCTGAAATGATTGACACCGGCACACTATGTCTTGCTACAATCTCGTTGACATAAATCCTTGCCAGCTTCTCCGTTTTGTAATCTTCACGAATAGGTAAGAAGTGAGCCGACTTGGTCAATCTATCCACTATGACCCAAATCGCATCATACCTACTGCTGCTTCTAGGCAACTTTGTGACTAAGTCCATTGTTATCTTCTCTTATTTTCACTCAGGAATTTATGGTTGCTGAAGTAATCCTGAGGGTTTTTGATGTTCGGCTTTAATCTTAGAGCACGTAAGACACCTGCTAACGTACTCAGAAATGTCTCTCTTCATACCAGGCCTCCAATACAAGTCTCTCAGATCATAGTACATCTTTTCCGCACCCGGATGTATTGAATATCTAGAAGTATGAGCTTTATTCATGATCAATTTCCTTACATCGCCAACTGATGGAATTCAGATACGATCGAAGAAGTACATT
>BQNB010076402.1:5247-31170 GCA_026074375.1 Tanacetum coccineum
AAAAAATACACCGTATTGTTCTAGACCTATACGACGTATCCAAGACTTTGACGAATTGAAAGAACATGGCCTGACTTCGAAGAATACGCCGTATCTATATCAACGATACGCCGTATATAATACTTTGGTCAACGAAGCAGAACCAACTATTTTACCTGATACGCCGTATCCATCAAGAAGATAAGGCGTATCCGTGCCTACTCTTCACAGATAACCATGATGGATTAAAGACCCAATACGCCGTATCCAGAAGACATCAATACGCCGTATTCACAATATAGTAATAAAATATTATGGAAGATATCAAACGTGGTCCTTACTCTAAGAAATCCCCAATACGCCGTATCCCACATTGCTCGATACGGCGTATTGATCAATTTCCAAACCCTATAAATAGACAACCCTAAACTCAGTTTTAGGTATGCAAGTGAATCCCTAAACCACCAAGTTGACCAAAAGACGAATAAAGGAGCATAGAAGGTCAGAAAAGAGCCATAAGATCATAGGAAAACTCTTGTAATCTTCGCGCAACCGAATACGCGTTTGATTAAGGTTTCTTTATTTTAAGCGTTCATATATCAAACCGTGTGTATTTTTACAATGACTATCGGCTGATACCTCAGCCATGTTTATGAAGATCTAATGTTTGGTTTGTTTATCTTGATTGCTTAATTTATCATTGATTTATTGATTATGTTTATCGCATGATACTTGTTTATGTGCTTAATAATGTGACACTATCATTCAACAGTTCTAGTTCTTACATATATTAATAAGCTGCAACTTCGTGTTGTTTTGGTCGTAGCTAAGAGTCCAGAGATAGCTCTCCATATTGCAATTTTATAAATTTTAGAAATCCATAGAGATCCACAAATATAGACCTATCATTGCCTTAGTTTAAGTGTGAGCTTAGTTGGCCATAAGGTATCAACGAGTATGATCTTATTCCATTAGTAAGGACTCAAACATTGGACAACTAGTATAAAAAGAGCCGATAAGAGTAATGTGGTAAGCTCCATGAGCTAGGGTTTAGTAAGAGCACCATATAATAATCCGCTAAGATAGATTATAATAAAAAATGCTTGCTTTATTTGGATGCGTCTAGTTGTGACAGATGTACGGTCCTATGTTCTTAGGAAGAAGTACCGCCTAAGTCTAATAATGAAATGCCCGTCCCGAGAAAGTCAATCATTGGACTATAACCAAACCTCGCGTTTTATCGGATTATATCATGTTGATACATTTTTCCTTACATTAGTTCTTGACCGCTTTCTATCATTTTTATTTGTCTTCCTTTCGTAGTTATATTGCTTTAACTTGTCGTAGTTTTTCATCACAAAACCTTATATTAGATACACAAAACTGTGGCAGTCCTCAGCTAAACCCCCCTTTTTGCATTAGTTTTAAGTTTAACTTAGATAACTAAAATACTGATAGAATTAGGAATTAACGCTCTCGCTCTTAGTGATCGACACCCTACTTACCATAAAACTCCCACCGACCGGGTACACTGCCCGTTAAAGTGTTGTTTTTAGGTATAGTCAGCATAAAATAAATAGTAAAACTTGATACATAAATAACACCTACACAACGATACATCAAGTTTTTAACGCCGTTATGGGGGAGTGAAAATTTATCTTGATATTTATTTGATATTTTGGTTTTTAACATTAGGTTAGATCTAACCCTTAGGAGTAGTGTTAATTAGATTAGTGTATATTCTTGTATATTCTGTATATTTCTGTATATTTGTTAGTTTAATTGTTTGCTTGTATATATGTGTGTTTAATTGTTTGCGTATTTAATTGTTTTTCTTAATACACTGTTCTGATCGATAACTAAATACGGCGTATCCACTTCCATTGGATACGGCGTATCCGACCACATCCAATACAGCGTATTCATTCAAACTGATTAATATGGCGTATCCACTCCCACTGGAACAGAAATAGAAATCTTGGTTTTCGTGCTAAAAATTTTTCTATCTTTCTTCAGAGCAAATCCTGCTGATATTTTTACATGTGTTACAGGAAGTACTTATCAGAGCTAGTAGACTGAAGAAGAAACCATAAGAAATCATGGCGGAACTAATTTTAGAAAAATACATGGAAAAGGCTCAGACTGAATCACATCTTTCTATTACCAGTAACGATATTAACATTGAACTCAGCAAGGAATTTTTGGAGGAATTGCAAGTGAATGTATACTACGGATGGATTGATGAAGACGTGATAAAACACATTGCTATGGTACTTAAAATGATTGATTCGATCTACATTCCTGGTGTGGATTCCCACCAACTACGAATGAAAATCTTTCCTCTCTCGTTGGCTGATGAGGCAAAACAATGGTGGATAAATGAAGGGGAAGGAAAAATCACCATTTAGGAAGAACTTATTGAGAAATTTTTCTGTAAATTTTATCCCGAATCGTACGATGGAGAAGAATAAATGTTGGACGAAGGAGACAACTGGGGGATTGATCCACTCAAATTCATATCGCGAGTAAATTTGTCATTTGATAAACACATGAAAATGGATGGAAGAATTAAGAAAGTATTATTCCATACTTGGATAAATAGGAATTGGAATAAGAGACACATAGATGAGAGCAACTTAAGAAGTAACAATACAAATACTGACTCGTTCTTAAAACCCTATCTAATTACCCACGGAAAGAGCGAAACCAAAAAGGAAGATGAACAAAGTTAGACAAAGCGCAAATATAGCAATACATGCAATTCTATTGATGAGCAACCTAACAAAAGAAGGTGCAAAGCAGAAAAGTTTAAAGCTATTCAGTACTCGCTTGGACCCAATGAAGAATATATTGCTATAAGAAGTTATTAATATGATATTTAGGAAAGAAACAAAGATAATATGTCCGAAATCTACCAAGATATTTTTCAGAAAAAGGACAACGGATGGAAGGTGACACACACCAAATAATAATGATGAAGAGAACCTGAAGACAAGTCTAACTTAAAGACTTTGCTGTAAACAAAAGTGCTTCCCGAGAGACAACCCAGATTGTTATTTAATTTTATCAAGTCTGTCTTCCCAGACATCAATACGGCGTATCCGCCCCATACCATACGGCGTATTGATTGTCTGGACGTTATCAGTCTTTATTTTTTATTGCACTTTAAAAACATTATTGTCAGTTCTGGAATACGGCGTATTCACTAACCTGATACGCCGTATCCACCAAAACTGACCCTTATTTAGTTTGTTTAGTTTAGTTTAAATTAACCGTAGACGCCAAGATAGGAATGCACATTTTTCCTATGTTTAATACAGGACCTCGTGAAAGAAATATCGACGAAGTTAGTGGAATGCATATTTTCTAGAATTCTGTGTGTGTGCTATTCGTGCTAGGATTCAGACACTTTTTAGCACACAATCTTGCTCATAAACGCAACTTGGAGAATCTACCGAGCAAATATCAGGGGAGTTTCTCATTCTAATTCTTTTTAAATTCCCGTATTTAATGTTTTATCTATACAACGAGGACGTTGTATAATTCAAGTGGGGGGATAGAATTAGAATGTTTACTTGTCCTATTTTTCACACTAAAATGCTTAAATTATGCTCAAATTTAAAAATTTTCAAGCATACTTTTGTGAAATTGCATGTTACATAACCTGCACATAATAACCCTTGTTAGATATTGTGAGGATTTAGCCTTTCCGTTTCTAAATGTTTACCCAAATTCCACAAAATATGAGTGTGCCGGTGATGTTGTAGACTTTAGAATTTGGCTTGGTATATCACTCAAGACCACAATAATGAGTATTATGGATTTAATTAGAGTAACTTGTTTAAATTGGTAAATCTTAGGATTACACCTAAATCGCCTTTATATGTTGCTTATTAACTAACTACACCGGTTAGTTAACCTTTAGTTTAAACCCTTTTCCACTCTCATCTTTAGAGTGAAGATCCATTAGAACAACCCGTAAAGCCAATCCTTTAGGAATTACACCAACTATTTGTTTTGTTACACCCTTACACCTTAACCTACCCTACAGTTGCTAGTTGCTTAAAGTGTAAAGTTTGTATTTCCCGAGTCTTGTGTCATTTTCTATCTTTGGTGCGGTTGGAAATTTGCACATTGCAAATGGGAATGAAGAACTATCGAAGAAATTTGCACATTGCAAATGGAAATTTGCACAATTAATGGTGAGTCCGAAGAATGAAGAACTATCGAAGAAATTATCCGGAATTATTATGATCGTGAAGATGGTGAAACTACACCGAGATTTGAAGCATAGGTAAAAAAAGAGAAAAAAAGAGAAAAATCGTAACAAAAAAAAGAAGAAAAGTTTGAAGATAATCGTTTCGCAAAGAGCATTACCGAAGGAATTACACGAAGGATCGATTATTCGTTGATACGCCTAAAAAAATCAACGATGTAGAGTATTGTACAAAGTGGAAGATATCACCACTTACCTTGTAGAGTATGTAAAGTTTTAGGATGACTGGGAAGTTGACCGTTACGGGAACGCCAACTTAGGTTGTTGTTTTTGATCGATGATCAATATGTTGTAAATAGTTATGTCTTTATCATGGTAACGGTCAGGAAAAGTGTCTAGCAACTTGTACTTTAGGCTTAATCTATTTGTTTCTTGATTTTTATTTAACAACAATTTACTTCCCTCTCACCTAATGATTAACCATGGGTTTTACGCAAATGAGGATGTGATCGAGCGTGCATGTCTATTCCGTCGTTACGGCCATGTATGCATGTCTCAGCTTCCTTGTTGGTTTATTACTATTGGTGAAAGTTAGAAGGTTCCTACCCTATATCATTCTTCATCCTAACCGTTGGTTAAATTCGAATGGGGATATGATCGAACACACATGTCTATTCTGTCGTTACAGCTATATATGTGTGCTTCAACTACCTTGTTGGAGTGGTACTTCTGGTGCAAGATTGTAGAATGATCAACCGTAAGCCTTTCCATACAAAAACTCATATTTACCTTTATAAACTTGTTTCTCCTTATCTTTGGTGGTGAAGATGTGTATCCTTGCCAAGCTTATGATAGAATACTCGTCACGACCGAGCAAATGAGCGATTTAGTTATATGTTACCACATAAATTAGTTGAGTGATTTGAGTGTTTTCATCTTCTTATTTTGTGAGGTGTTTGGTTGTATACTTGTAATGGATCGAATAAATGCTTTAACGGAAAATATCCTTAGGGATACATTTTTATAAACTTCTAAAGGCTACTTGAGGACAACTAGGATTCAAGTGGGGGGATATTTTATGACATCAAATAACTTCTATTTTATTGCATCATTTATCCCATGCAAATTAACCCATTTTGTATAGTTATTGCAAAGAATTGTTACTTAATCGTTTATATTTGAGAATTACAGTAATTATGGAGTACTTGGTGAATATTAGCAAAAGGCGCGCATTTTGGAGCTTAAATGAAGATATTTTGAAGATTATTATTCTGAAGACCAATACGCCGTATCCATCAAGGAAGATACGGCGTATCCGTGCCTGCACTCACCAAAGACCACAAAGGAATAAAGCCCAATACGCCGTATCCAGAAGACTCAATACGCCGTATCGAAGATATAGTATGTGATTATTCTGGAAGATATCAAACGTGGTCCCTACTCCAAGAAATCCCCAATACGCCGTATCCAATCCTTGGATACGACGTATCGAACCGACTTCCAGACCTTATAAATAGAAAACTCAAAAACGAGTTTTAAGTGTGCTAAATCATATTCTCGATACCTAAACCATAAAAGTCAATTTTTAGAGGAGAAAAAGAGCAGAAGAGGTCGAGCAACTCTATCAATTCCATAGAAGACAACATGTAATTCTATATACTTTAGTAATCGTTCAGTTTTTGGTATCATTCATTAAATCGGTTAGCTTACCTTGGCTAAATAATTGCTCTTGTATTTATTATGACGTTTGAAGGCTAATACTTTCGGGTATTAGCCATTATTATGAAGATCTGAATGTTTGGTATTAGTTTATCTCGATTTCTTGATTTGTCGTTGGATGCTTGTTTATGTTTATCAATTTATACTTGTTTACGCGGTTTTGTATGCGACCTATCATTCAACTGGATCTAGTGATACGGACCAAGTAATCTAGAGTCTGGGATAGCTCTCCATATAGTAATTTATACATCTAGAATCATAGGATCACAAATATTGTCCTTCTAAATCTGTGTCTAGGATACGCTTCGGACTTAACTAGTTAATTGGATATTACCAATGGTTTATTGTTCGTGTTGACTAGCAGGTGACCTAGATAATTCAACAAATAACGTTCTGATTCCATTAGATAGTTGGACAAGTGGAATACTAGTGTATAAATTACCATTAAGTGGTAAGTGGGTAAAGTCTCTATGAACTAGGGTTTAACAAGATCACCATTGCTTTAATCCCTAAGATAGATTATAATCAGCAAATAAGGATGCTTTATGCGGATGCTTTATTTGTGACAGAATTAATGTGTCTAGGTCTTAGGAAGAAGTCCCGCCTAAGTCTTAAGAATGATATGTCACCTCGAGAGAAGAAATCATTGCACTAAATAAACAAACCAACTTTCTAATCGGATTAATAATGGTTAATACAGTTTTCTTATATTTGACTCGATCGCTCTTTTATCTTTTGTTTGTTTGCTTGCATGGGTTAAAGTGCCTTTATTGATTGTAGTCACCAACCAAACCGTGCAAGTCTCTCAGGCTGAAAACCCTTCTTTTTCCCATTAGAATTAGGATTAAGACTGACATAGGTTTAGAATAGGATAGAATTAACATAGATTAGATAACCAAGATATTAATTAAATTGATAGATTTAACCTCGCTTTAAGTGTTCGACACCCTACTTACCACAAAACTACTACCGATCGGGTACATTGCCCGTTAAAGTGTTGTTTTTGGTTTAGTCGGCAAAATATAAATTTAAAACTTGAATCAATAAATTATACACCACACAACGACACATCACACTTAGAGGAATAAGCTTGAATCACTTAGAAATAAATGATTATGATTAAATCATTAAAGGTTTTTAGAATATGTGTGAGATGTATAAACTGATTTGGGACAGAAAGAAAACAAGTGCAAAAGGTAAAAAAATCTGTGGGAACAGTCCACTATTTATAGGTAGAGTTGGGAGCTGTTTTACATGGTCGGCCTGCTTAACTCCTTTGACGGCTCCCTTATCATTAAGGGGGCCGCCTATACCTATAAGGGGCCGCCCATAGTAGGATGCTTCTATTTTTGTCTTTTCCAGGGGAGTTGTTTTCTGGATCAGTTTTTTTCAATTTTAAGGGGAAAATTTGAATTCAAAATATTTATTTTGAATAAAACATTTCTTGTAAATACAAAAATATTTTGTATAAGTTTTAAAAATGTTTGTTACATTTTATAAAAAATGTAAGGTTTAGAAAAATTAAATTCCTTTGATCATTAAATAAATTAAGCATTTATTTATTCATACTTTTAAGTGATTTACGTCGGGTGCAAACTTAGTTGAAGCAGACTTGAGACGTCGAAAGATGTTGTCGTATGAATACTTTGATGATTTGTGATTACGGGTAACTTGAGCATTTTACGTTATGTGTTATAAGTTACATGTTTGTTATCACCAAAACATAAAGAGAATGTAAAGATTAAATATCGTAATATTTCTACCAACAATCTCCCCCTTTTTGATGATGACAAAATATGTAAACTATAACTCATAGTAAAATGTATAAGTTACTTGCTTACACTTTTTCTCCCCCTTTTGTCGAAACAAAAAGGTGGACACTCCAAGCCATTCATTCCATTAGATGAGACTTTTACTATACTTCAATCCTTGAACCAAAGAGGCGAGCTTGCATCATCCCCAGTGAAGTCTTGCTCTTATCAACCCCATTTAATCATCCAAGATATCTATTTTGACACTCGAGCACTCCTTAGCTCATTTCACTCCTATGTACTTGCCTCCCATTGTAGATTAACTTAAGCAGATCCATGAATCAAATATGTTACGAACTCTTAACCTACATCAAGGATTAGTTTCGCGCAACATAATATATATAAGAGAAATATTATAGGGATGGAATACACATGTCAAGAAATTTGTAGATGTCTTAACGGTTGTTGATTGTGTCGTTGTGTGGTGTTTATTTGTATGATTCAGTTTTAAATTTATATTTTGCCGACATAACCAAAAACAACACTTTAACGGGTAGTGTACCCGGTCGGTGGTAGATTCGTGGTAAGTAGGGTGTCGAACACTTAAAGCGAGGTTAAATCTATCAATTTATTTATATTTTGGTTTATCTAAACTAAGTTAATTCTAATCTAAATCAAACCTATGTTAGTTCTAATCCTAATTCTAACAGGTAAAAGAGGGGTTTCAGCCTGAGAGACGGGCACAGGTTTGCTCGGTGACTACAATCAATTCAAGACACTTTTACCACAAAAGAAAATAAACCGAAGATCAAAGAGCGGTCGAGCCAAATATAAGAAAATTGTATTAAACCATTAATTTATCGATAGAACGTGTTTTGTTATTAAGTGCAATGATTCTTCTCTTGAGGTGACATATAAAACTTAAGACTTAGGCGAGACTTCTTCCTAAGACATTGAGACATTAATTATGTCACAAATAAAGCATCCGCATAAAGCATCCTTATTTGCTTATTATAATCTACCTTAGGGATTAAAGCAATGGTGATCTTGTTAAACCCTAGCTCATAGAGACTTTACCCACTTACTGCTTAATGGAAATTTATACACTAGTAGTACACTAACCAAATCTTTACCAATTAATTAAGAACATACTCGTTGATCCCAAGGGTCACCTGCTGGTCCAACTAAGCTCACTAATCTAAAGGCAAAGGTAGGTCGTTATTTGTGATCCTATTGGTCTAGATGTATAAATCACTATATGAAGAGCTATCCTAGACTCTAGATTACTTGATCCGTATCACTAGATCCAGTTGAATGATAGGTCGCATACAAAAGCACGTAAACAAGTATATTGATAAACATAAACAAGCATCCAACGATAAATCAAGAAATCAAGATAAACAATACCAAACATTCAGATCTTCATAATAAAGGCTAATACCCGAAGGTATTAGCCTTCAAACGTCATAATAAATACAAGAGCAATTATTTAGCCAAGGTAAACTAACCGAGTTAACGAATGATATCTAAAATTGAACGATTATTAAAGTATATGGAATTACACGTTGTCTCCTATGGAATTGATAACGTTGCTCGACCTCTTCTACTCTCTTTCTCCTCTGAAAATCTACTTTTATGGTTTAGGTATTGAGAATATGATTTAGCACACTTAAAACTCGTTTTTGAGTTTTCTATTTATACTGTCTGGAAGTCGGTTCGATACGACGTATCCAAGGGATTAGATACGGCATATTGGGGGTTTCTTGGAGTAAGGACCACGTTTTATATCTTCCAGAATCTTCATGTACTATATTTCTAATACGGCGTATTGGTTTTCTCTGGATACGGTGTATTGAACAAGTTTTCTTTGTGGTCTTTGGTGAGTGCAAGCACGGATACGCCACATCTTCCTTGATGGATACAGCGTATTGGTCTTCAGAATAGTAATCTTTAAAATATCTTCATTTAAGCTCCAAAATGTGCGCCTTTTGCTAACTTTCACCAAGTACTCCATAATTACTGCAATTCTCAAATATAAACGATTAAGTAACAATTCTTTGCAATAATTATACAAAATGAGTTAATAACATAGGATAAATGATGCTATAAAATAGACGTTATTTGATGTCATCAAATATTCCCCCACTTGAATCATACTTGTCCTCAAGTAGCCTTTAGAAGTTTATAAAAATGTATCCCTAAGGATATTTTCCGTTAAAGTATTTATTCGATCCATTACAAGTACACAACCAAACAACTCACGAAATAGGAAGATGAAAACACTCAAATCACTCAACTAATCTATGTGGTAACATATAAGTAAATCGCTCATTTGCTCGGTCGTGAGGAGTATTCTATTATAAGCTTGGCAAGGATACACATCTCGACCACTAAAGACAAGGAGTAACAAGTTTATAAAGGTAAATATGGGTTTTTGTATGGAAAAGCTTACTGTTGATCATTCTACAATCTTTTACCAGAAGTACCACTCTAACAAGGCAGCTGAAGCACATATATATGGCCATAACGACGGAATAGACATGTGTGTTCGATCACATCCCCATTCGAATTTAACCAACGGTTAGGATGAAGAATGATATAGAGTAGGAACCTTTTAACTTTCACCAAAAGTCGTAAACCAACGAGGCAGCTGAGACATGCATACATGGCCGTAACGACGGAATAGACATGCACGCTCGATCACATCCACGTTCGCGTAAAACCAGCGGCTAATCATCAGGTGAGAGGGAAGTAAATTGTTGTTAAATAAAAATCAAGAAACAAATAGATTAAGCCTAAAGTACAAGTTGCTAGACACTTTTCCCGACCGTTACCATGATTAAGACACGACTATATACAACGTCTTGATCATCGATCAAAAACTATAACCTAAGTTGGTATTCCCATAACGGTCAACTTCTCAATCATCCCAAAACGTTATATACTCTACAAGGCAAGTGGCGATATCTTCCACTTTGTACAATACTTTACATCCTTGATTTTTGTTGCGTATCAACGAATAATCGATCCTTCATGTAATTCCTTTGGTAATGCTCTTGCGAAACGATTATCTTCAAACTTTCCTTCTTTTTTTTGCAAATTTTCTCATTTTTTTCTCATTTTTTTTGCTAACTGTGCTTAAAATCTTGGTGTAGTTTCACCATTTTCACGATCATAATAATTCTGGATAATTTCTTCGATAGTTCTTCGCTCTTCGGACTCACCAATAATTGTAATGGTAGTAAAATCACATGAGTTTTGACTACTAATATACATTCCCATTTGCAATGTCAAATTATTCCCCCCCCCCCCCCCTACCCCGTCACCCCAAAATAAAGATAGAAATGACACAAGAACTCGGGAATTACAACTTTACTCTTAAACAACTAGCCACAGTAAATTAAACTTAATTTAAAGTCAGGTAGGTTAAGTGAAGGGTGTATCAACAAATAGTTTGTGTAATTCCTAAAGGATTGGCTCTACGGGTTGTTCTAGGGGAATCTTACTCTTAAAGTGAGAGTAAACAAAGGATTTAAACGGGAGGTTAACTAACCGGTGTAGTTAGTTAATAAACAACATGGAAAGGCGATTTGGGTGTAATCCTAAAAATTTACCAATTTAAACAAGTTACTCCAATTAAATCCATAATACTCATCACTGTGGTCTCGAGTGATATACCAAGCCAAGTTCTAAAGTCTACTACATCACCGGCACACTCATATTTTTTTAGAAGTTGGGTAAACATTTAGAAATGGAAAGGTTAAATCCTCACAATATCTAACAAGGGTTATTGTGTGCGGGTTATGTATCAAGTAATTTCATAAAAGTATGCTTGATTTTTTTTTAAATTTGAGCATAATTTAAGTATTTTAATGTGAAAAAATAGGACAAGTAAACATTCTAATTCCCGTCTCCCCACTTGAATTATACAACGTCCTCGTTGTATAGATAAAACATTAAATACGAGAATTAAAAAGAATTAGAATGAGAAACTCCCCTGATATTTTCTCGGTAGTGATTCTCCATGTAGCTTTATTGAGAAAGATTACGTGTTGAACACTCGTCTTGAAGTTTCAAGACTCCAACACTTCAAGATCTCTAGATTTATAAATTCTCCATCAATAATCATTGATTTTTCTTTCACGAGGTCCTGTATAAAGTAGGAAAAACATGCATTCCTATCTTGGTACCTACGGTTAATTTAAACTAAAATGAACAAAACTGTACAGGAGATCGATACGCCGTATCTATAAACTGGAATACGCCGTATTGAGAAACCTGTAAAAAGTATCTAAATACGGGTCAGTCTGTTGAATACGCCGTATCATGTGCATGAATACGCCGTATTGACAGAACTGACAATAATGTTTTAAAAGTGCATAAAAAAATAAAGCTTGATAACGTCCAGACAATCAATACGCCGTATGGTATGGAGCGGATACGCCGTATTGATGTTTAGGAAGACAGACTCGATAAAATTAAATAACATTCCGGGTTGTCTCCCGGGAAGCACTTTTGTTTACAGCAAAGTCTTTAAGTTAGACTTTTCTTAAGTGTCTCATTCGTTGCGCGTAACCATCCATCCTTCGTCCATCATCCGATTGATTTCCCGGTAAGCTCGACAGGCCTCATCACTTGTGATTGTAAGATCGTCATATTCTTCTTCTTTTACGGCAACATATTCTTCTTTATCATTGAACAATATTGATCATCTTGTATCTTTTATTGGAAAACCGCACATTGCGTAGTGTTTCTATACCGACATATCTCATGTCCTTCTTCATGAGTTTCGTTTTCATATTCCCCTTTATTATAATCGTGGTAGTTAATCTCATAGCTCTTCCATCTTCTCCCACAATCATTGTAGGATTCATCATCACTATTCAACACATAAACCACCAATTTAATCCATCCACCGCCCCCTTTTTTCACACAGTGGTTTCCATAAAAAACACACACAAACCAAATTGTGATTCTGAGTGTGAGACGCCTCATCATCTTTAATTTTGTTCTTCATGTGTCTTCATTCTTAAACAAGTGTCTTTAACTCACGACTCATCAAGGTCCTAATTATCATCCTTTGGTTTAATACGTAATTTCTTATAATGTTGCTATTTTTTCTATTTCATTATTTAGTTTCTATCAAGTTATTGATATTAATTTATATGTTGATACTTATTTTCAGGTGTTTGTTCAATGTTAGACAACACATAAGAGGAAGACAACAACAAATACTAAATGAGGTCAGATGTTTATGTTAATTGTTTTTATTTGTTAATCAAGTTTTGGACTTTATAAGGGTTTTTAGGGTTGCTTATGTTTCTGCTTATACATAAGAGCTCATAAGTTGCTTGTATGATGTTTTTTTATAGAATTTAGGGTTTTTTTTTTCTTATATTGAACTTGGTATAAATTTTGGATGTCATAGTTTTTTTTATATTGGGGTTTTGTTGAGATTTGGATTTGGTTGTGCTTGGTGCGTAAGGTTTTTAATTAAAAAAGGCTTAATTGGTTCTGAATTTTATAATTATTTGCAGCTGAAGTTCATGTGGCTAAGCCTATTGCTGCTAAAAAAACCCGTAGCTGCTCAACCAAATCCTAATTTAGTTAAAGAAACTTCGTGTTTAGGAAATAATGATCTTTCTACTATGTCTTTGTATATTTTTGGCCTTTCTTAAAATCGAATATGAACCATATATGTATAGATTCTGCGCCATACTTTAAATAAAAAACAAGTGAACAGTTGCTTACCGTTTGCGAATGTTTTGTCGAATTTATTTATAGATAGCCGGTACTAGGGAATTGATTCTAATTTTATACATGGACTTTAGGACACTGAAACGAGGAGTTTTGTCACACACACACACATTTAAATGTTTTTCTGATGTTAGCTAAGCTGAACCTAACTAGGTTGGAATGACGATTATAGCGATGTTTGTGGACAACACTAGGAGTGAGTAATTTCAGTAGTAGTTCTTGGAATGATGCGGTTAATAGTTAATACTTACTTTAGATCTAGCATATAATTACTACATGCTTGCACAAAAGACAAAGTGTAGACATATTCTTTAACGCGAAGTGGCCGCCCTTGCTCAATTTGGGTCAGACTTGGATGCAACGACTCAGGCGTTACTCAATAGAGGTGCAATGCTTACAAAAGTACCAAAACAACCACAATGTGCACCACTTGCAATTGAAAAACAATTTTTAGTCATTTATGCAGCTATCAATGGATTATGTGATCGAATGCCACTAGACAGAATTTCTCAACATGAGAGCGCCATTTTAAAGTGTATAAAAACAGAATTACTATAATCCATTTTAGAAAAAGGTGGCTTAGTATGATCTTTTCACATATTCATATGATATGTCTTCATTGTGTAGCCATATTTAAGGTTACAATGTAAATAAGATCAAACTCGATATGCTAATATTTAGTTATTTTGCAGTCATCTCTGCTGCACGCAAGACCCAAACCACAATTGGCACCACTACACGCATTGCTCCTGAGGTTCTTTCTTGAAGAGAATATGATGGGAAGATAACAAACAAAAATCATTTCATATTAAAGTACGCCTAAGTATTTGTTGATTTTGGCTTCCCTTTAAATTCCTTGGTAGTATAGCTTCTGTATAGAAAGTGACGTCTGACACCGTTCTAGGACAATCAACAGCAATGTAATATTTAGAGAACCGAAAAAATGGATAAAATTCGATTAGTCACTATTGTAATGTCATTAGTGTTATATCTAAAGACGGGATTTGATAACGTTTAGCGGATTTTAACGTTTCTTTATTTTGTTAGCAGCAGAAAGTAATTTCGCCTAGAGAGAAAATATACATCATGCTATTGGGAAGCGAAATTAGGTTCTTCAGGATGTTGCAGCTGATCCGGGTCTTCCACGTACGAAACCAGTTTGCAGTGTTCAACGTGGTCATGGACAAGCCGTTTTTTTCTTCCGGTAAGACTTTTCCTCTTTACCAAATGTGCTTCCTTTAAAAGGCTTAGCGTGCGAGCTGTTACTAAACTTATGGTCATTTAATTTAGGACCGTTGTTATAAAAAACTAAACAATAAATCCCATAGTATGAAACGTTCCTTAACTTTAGGAATTGGCATGAAAGTTTATCTAATTAAGTAGGCCTATATTCAGATAAACCTGTTCCGGCCGTGCCATAAGCGAAGGCCGTTCTGTTTTGCTCAGAACATGTATATTGTAGTCACGTATGTTTGCGTGTTCATAAGTGTTTCGTATGTGTTCGTCAGATTTCGCAGCAGCTACTAAAAGGAGGCTTTGGATTGCTTATTATAACCGCTTATCTACTTACTAATTTTTGAGGTAAGTTATTCTCAAATTGCTCATTCAAAATGACTTAATTCATTCTAATTGATAACTTGGAAAAGAAATCTTGAACACCCTTAAAACTGCTTAAATATAACCTTATCTATCTTATGCATTTATACACTAGATTCAAGATGAAAAATTTCTTTATGATCATCTGAGAGCATCATTTTTAGTGCACGTATAGTTGTTACAGAAAATGTAGAATACGTGAGAGATCACAATGAACTTATCCCCATTCTGTAGCGGCTGCTAATTCGTGCGTAGAGCAGCGATGATGAATTTTGGAACTATATGTTAATTGTCGATCCATGCGTAGGGCAGATAAAAATTATTAATAAGCAATTCCAAACACCCCATCGTAGTCCTTATATATGCGTATTTGATTATTTGCGGCTGAAATGTGTGTGTTAGATGCAACCGTTTCGAACCGTTTACTGACCCACTAGACACCATAGTTACAGGTCGTAGATTCAGTTATTGACAAGAACGAGTATAGAGTGTGTTCCATAACTGGAGACAGGGGATCTAGCAAGTTTTATAATGGGTAATTTTTTATGGTACATGAAACACCTTTTGTTCAAACTTCTATTAACGTATTCGATTTGGTCACAAGAAAAAGAAAAAAAAACTCTACATTTTGAATACATTGATATACAGAGTATGCATACATTAACACTTTAAAATTGAGAATTTAAGAATATAATGATAGCTTTGTGAAAGACCAGACAATTTAACACATATTATAGTGATGACCAGTAGGTTGTTAAAACGGATTAGTATTATACAAATGGTATTGTTTCGTACTTTGTTAAAATGTAGGTGCTTATAACAATGGTAGCTTTAGGTTGTTAAAGAATGTATGAGTTACTCCAAAACTTCCCACTTTAGTAATTAGTTAAGGATTTCATTATTGGTGTGTTGTACATATTGTGTTGGATGTGTTGTTATGACTCCATCATGCCCTAACAGTCTGCTCAGTTAAGGATTAGCTGGAAGTCAGCCGATGGATGTTTCCTAAATTGAGAATACAAGTTTTGTATTTAAATCCATTACTAGACATTTTTTAAGCATTAAATAACGCTTATCTTTTATGGTTGCAGGTTGATATTGCTGAAAGAATAGAGGGTCATTTATCTTATCTATGAAGTACCCGAGAGATACTAGATCAGCTTGATCTCGACGCGTATTCTCCCGTTTTTAGGATCGCTCATTTAAAACATCAAGAATAAGTAATGAATTAGTTGTCGGATACATGATGCAAATGCATTTGGTGTAACGTTAATGTTTATCAGTGTGTATCTCTAAATCTAATTGTTTGAACTTAATTCCCCAAACATTATATTTATCAAAATATTACAAAACTGGTATACAATATGTATTTTAAGTTATTTACTAACAAAAATGTGTACAAAAATCCTACACAACAAAACAATGTCGTACATAACCATCATACGTTAAACCAAAACTTCCCGCGGCGAAGCGCGGACATCCATTACTTGTTATAAACTAAAAGGTATACATACAATTTGAATCATGATTTATAATTATTTTTATTTTTCTTTCTTTAATCTCAAAAAACATATATATATTTTTTTCTTTTCCTAGTTCTTGTTTTTTCTTTTTCGTTTCTGTTAAAACTCCAAAAACACAGTGTTAAAAAGTCAAAAGCGGCCGAAGACAAGGGACTTAACTGATGCACATAACATAAAGTGCAGCTGACTAAATCTAGGCGATATAAAACACAGTTATATGAATCTTTGATTGGCATCCCAATCCAATCAAATCAAATCAAATCTTGGTCGTGAAAATGGGGAAGCTGTCGAATCTTCCAATACACGCATCTCGTATTTACTTCCTTCTCATCATCCTCCAAATTCCATTTTTCAGGTTTTTATTTTTTCTTACTTACAAGTTATTCATTCATATATGTAAGAGTTAGTTGGTTCTGGATGAGTTGACTTTGCAGTATATAGATTAATCATCAACTATGATTTGGGGTAGTCAACTAGAGTGTTGTTTTCGAAAACCAGAACACTGTTTGTAAAGGATGTTAGGGTATTCAACTAGTCAATCATATCGAATGGTACCATTTTTAGGTGGTGAATAAGGGAGAAACGAACATTGTGAAACGGCGCGCCACTGCAAAACGTAGTTGTGGTATTTAAAGTATTTTATCATGTACCTATGTCTTGTATGCAATTTGTACATCATATCATTCAGCAAATATTGAAAAAAATGGAATCTTCGAATACGTGTGATACCACAACTTTAAGTAGTAATTAGACTTTTGAGACGATTCAACATATATCTTTGGAATGGCACACATGCACTCTGTTCTTAAGTTTTTGAAATGAAAGAAGAGAAGAGAAGAGTTAAAAATGGGCAGAAAAGAAGAGGAGCGGAATGAAATTTAATTTTTTGTACCATGTTCCCGAGTTAAGAGAGAAAGGAAGTGATAAGTGATGATTTTACGATTATACCCTTAATTTTATATAAAAGTTATGTTTTTTATAAGTTCATTTAGGTAATTATATTTATTAAAAGCTTCCTAATATAACTTCTCTCCAAATCATCCCACTTTTGGGAAGAAAGTTTTGGAGAGAAGTTTAGCCAAATTTACTCTCCTCTTCCTTTCTCTCTTCTCTCCAAAAAAAAAAAAAAACTATGGAACACGACTTTATTTTGTTTTCTTCCCACTTCTTTCCTCTTCTTTCAAAAATAAAACTCAGAGGAACGCAGCGATGATGTTTGCGATAATGTCAGATGTGTACTTGAACGACTATGTTGGAGGTTCCCCCATAGCTTTGTTAGCTACTATCATTGAGTGAAACGTCTTCTCAACTTGATTTCTTCATTTGAATTTTCTAAACTTAAATAGGGATACTTCAGAAAGAAAGAAAAAAATATGTCAAAAAAACTTGGTATTAATACTTAATTCTTGGACAAAAGTTTTATTCATATAAACCACTTTTGTATCTACGTAAGCGTCTGCCAATTATCCATTTATTTGATTAAGCACTAGAAAGTTACTTTACTGCTAATCTCTGCTTAGCGTTTTTAATATGAGAACATAAGTTAAAAGTATATAAGATGTTAGCAGAGTTCAACCAAACTTTACAAGAAAAGCAAAACCTGGGATAAATAGTAGTAGCTTATATAATGTCGTCAATCGTTTCAAATTTGGATTTCTCACTTCTATTGCTCTTGTTTCACATATATCTAAAATTAAAGATACGTGAATCACCCTTATGTTAAAAGTAAATCTTTTGCAGCAAGTCAAAGTTATATATGTGAACTAGTTATAGTTGATTTGTATCATAGCAAGGTTGGATCAGTTGGTTATCACCCTTGCCTCTGGAGACAGAGGTCAAAGGTTCGATCCTCACACCTTGCAAGGTCGGAGGTCCTTTTCTACCTTTGGTAGAACCGAACCAGCCTCTCTACCTTAGGTAGGGTTAAGGTTGTCTACGTCTCAACCTCCCTCATACACTACACTATGGAAAACGGTATTGGGACCCATAACCCATGGAAGACGGTAGTGGGAGTTACTTACTTTTTTAGTAGTTGATTTGTAAAGAGGACAAGTATCCCACTTAAAAAGTTCAACTTCTTAGACCGTTGGTTTAAATTTTTCTCCAAGGTTTCCCTCTATGTGACGTTTTGCTAGTTCGGTGTTTCAGAACCATGTCTTATATAGTTCTAATTTATTTCTGTCTTATAATATTGGTATACAATCTATGTTGGGTCAATTGAGTGCCCAATGATCTTCATCTTAGGATTTTTTTTTTGGGTAAAGGGGAATTTCCCCGGTAAAATAAACACATACATGCTATACTCGAACCATGGACCTAAGCAACAACACACACAATCTCTTCATCTTAGGATTTGAATAGAAAATATCCCAAGTGTTATATAACATTGAACAATACTCAAGTCAGTCACTGAATAATTCAAGCGTCTAACCTGAGTTTATGAAGAAAGACTCGCCATTCACCTAGGCGGAACTCAAACTTGAAGACTTAGACTCTAATTGACTCAAGAATGGGCGGGCGGGATATGTTTGAAAGGATAAGTACAAATACTTATCCAACAAAGTCAACATATCCATGTTTGGGTAAAGAACAAAGTTTGTCCCCATACATAGAATAACCTATAATAGAGACAAATGTGCAGATGTACTTGTCCATCAACCTTGGGACACACACTTATTACCCAACGGGTATTACCCAATACTTCTATAAATAGCATAATTGTAAAGGAGTAAAATTTCAAGTTTGTGCATTTAATGTTGAAACATTCACAAACACTTTACCCTTCCAAAAACAACTAAGTCCTTGAGTTGGCATAGTTGTAACTCAAGCTAATACTTTGGTTTAATTTGAGTTTTGGAGAGATCATATACCATACATTGTCATTCAATCCTCAAACTAACGAAATAGTTGAGTAAAATTCTTCTTTTTTTTGTTAAAGGGTTTCCCGGTAAAATATATTACACCAAAAAAACATTGAAGTACAAACGATGTAGGTGAGGTCGTACATCACAGCCCATTACATAGGAAAAAAAACACACCATTTGTGCTTAAAACCAAAACAACATAAGATTGACATGCCAATCTCATGAAATAAATACCTCTATGCATATGCGAGACAAACTATGAAGCAAATTAAATTTACTCACAAGAAGTGCCAAAGCCATAGAAATCCATTAACCATTTCGCCAGAAGCATTCCCATGCTCCGTTTCCACGACCACTTGTTCGATGTCATCAAAGTCCATATCATCCCTATCAAAGTAATGAATCTTCGTTTCAGGAGAGAAAACTACGTTTCGTTTAGGGGAGTCCGCATTCCTACCATACCTGGGAGGGGCCACCGCCTTCTTCCTTGTATTAACAACTAAGTCATCGTAGATTTCCCGTTATCTTCCTCAAGAGCAGAAAACGCATTAGATACCAGAGTACTGTCTTAGATACCTCTTGTATGCAGATTTAGGCACGAGAAGCCTTTCTTTGGACAGTTTTGAACCCATCATTAGACGTTAGTCCCTGGTTCCTCAAATCAGCCATATCACACTTAGGACCATGCATATCCTCATGAAAACCAAATAGTTCCGCATCTCGGGGGTTTCCATTCATATTCACCGTATGCAATATAAAACCATCTCCATCCGGCCTAGGACAGAAATTACCAAAGTATCCTTGAGAGCTCGATCAGCTCTCAAGTCGATCAACGCCCGAGCATAATCCATACGACCCCAAGATTGCGTACATGTGGCGGCGGTACACGAATCCAACATCATGGGAGTAGGGATAGCAAAAAAACCCGAAACCGATGGGGAAATCTAAAACCCGAAGTTTTTGGAGCGGGGCGGGGCATGCTTATCGGGTTATGGGGCGGGTTTCGGGGCATTAACAGGGAATTTTATCGGGTTCGGGACGGGGAGCGGGGCACAACATCCCTAACCCGCCCCGCCCCGAAACTATATATACATATAGATCTATTATATTCATATGTTTTATGTTAGTATTTACGTAACAAAAACAATATTATCGATTTTTCGTAGTTTTGTATCTTTGCAAGATTGCAAATTGTGATTAGACCAACTTCTTTTGTGTCATATTTTTATAAGAAGTTTTAATTTTTTTAAGCATGGTTGATTATTATTTATGTTTAATTTGTTGAAAACTTATTAAGGTTAGTAATTAATATATTAAAAGTGGGTTCTTGATTCTTCACATTGGTAAAATATGACGTAAAATTAATAATAAGCGGGGAACAACGTGTATTTGGTGGAGCATTGCGCCCGAAAAGACGGCCCGATAAGATTCCCAACGGGGATCGGAGCGGGTTTGGGGGAGCACCTTGCCCCAATGGAGCGCCCCGATAAGATCCCCAATGGAGATCGGGGCGGGTTTGGGGTGTGGTTTGCTAATCGGGTTTCAGGATGGAGGGTGGCCGCCCCACCCCAAACCCGCCCCTCCATTCCCTAATGGGAGAAACCACGGTCCGAGTACGCTTTAACGCACTCAAACCCTTCAAGCTGCTACCACTGAAAGAGTCGTAAAGAAAGGGCCACCCCAGGAGTTTACCCTACGTGCGAGCAAGAAGTCAGATTACAAGCATACGTCTATGCTGTCAAGTATCTCGACACTCGCACTCTGTCTCACGTAATATTCTTCGTCTCTAAGCTAGTCAGAACTGATGAAACCTATCCCGACGATCATAACCTACTGCTCACTCTCATACACTTCCTCACTCTAAAGGACCTCTAAGCACTCTCTACAGATAGAGTATGTGCTCGCGTTAGAAAACAGAACACCTACTCTCCTGATATCAAGCATATAGCAATTAATATCCGCGTAGAAACGCGCAACATATCTGTGTTGTCATCGATATACTCAACATTATGAAAGTCAGCGCATCCCCCCCCCCCCCCCCCCTGCTACGTATCAACCATGGACTCCAACACTCCTTCAAGGCCAGCAGAAAGTTGGTTCTTTGATAAATATCAAATAAGAATTAAACGTTGAAAAGTTTTGTGTCTTTACTTTACGTCTTATTAATTGTTACAAAACTTTTCATTACATTACTATTAAGCATGGGCTAGATTAAAGCTAACTTTGTTGTTAAGTTTAATCTAGTTAAACGGGAACAACAGTCTATCATTGCTACATGACTGCAAATCTGTATCTACTCTTTTCACTGGCAAACCATAGATAAGATAGTAAGATGATATTTAAAAGGGGCATCTTGATGCAGTATCAACTCTTTTACTTTGAGCATCCGAACCTGCCTAAGTGCATAGATAATTAGATACAGCTGGTCGAAGATGAAAGTTATGTTAGACCTATAATGTGTTTTCTTATTTCTGAATTTGTGTATTATGATTGTTTTCCCGCGAACGCGAACAACAACCATATGATCTGTTATTATATTTACAGTCATCTATATTGAACTTGAATATTGATCGTTCTTTATAGTTCTCCGTCTCTTATTTAATTCAGGATACCATGTAGATCGGGTATGTGTACATCACCTATCCATGTTACATCTAGCCAGTTGGTTGCAAGTGATATTTTTCCAGTAGCTGCAGTAAAGACTCTTCTTTACCCAGGAGCCGTTTTTAATGATTTAATCTACAATATGAGTATTCCAAGCTGGAATAACATATTAGGCATGTACAACTTGACTGATATAAAAGGAGCCTCTGCAATGCCTGATCTACAACGTTTGGAGGTTTATATTTTCAACTCTGCAACATTTTTACTTTTGATGCAGTGTAGATTATTTGCCAATTTTGGTATGTTATACAACTTGGTAGTTATTGGAGGTGGCAAAATGGGTCGAGATGGACTTGGGCCCGACTATTTAATATTTAAGTACGCGTCTTTGCCTGATCCATCAACGTATATAGTCCTTTTTGCTTAAAATACGGTAAAAAATATATTAGTAAGACACTAATATGTTTTCTAGAGGTTGTAGCATTTTAATAGACTTTGGTCACTTTTGACCCATCAAAAGACTTTTGGGATTTATCCATCTCAATCATCAGGTCTATATAATACAAGTTTACAACCCAAATCAATCCATATATATGTAAATGGGCCAAATTTGTCACCTCTAGTACACACTGACTGAATTTTGTGTTCCATGAGTATTTTTTCTACATATTGAAATTCAAGCTTGTATCATCTTAATGAGTTCTGAATTCAAAAGATAAATCTAAGCTCGTCAAAAGACTTTTGGTCATGTTATACATTTGGACACACTTTAGCTTTTATCAACCTTGGCCATAGATATTGGTATAGTACAGTGCTGCAATCCATGTACTGTTGAAACAAAAAGTGTTATTCATGGTTAGTTTGCATAAGTTGCTTTCTCATGATAAGCACCAATTTAATGACTGATGTTTTCTTGATCTTTGGGAAGTTATTTGTTTAGTCCCTGTACTTGAGTCATAGTTTTTGGCCCACTGAACCATAGAAGTTGGTTACTAGGCTATTGTATCTCATGTTTTGTGCACCTACAGAGCAAAAATATAATTTTCTTGCATACTTTATCTCTGTGAATTCTTAAGTAGTTGTAGGGCTGAGCATCGGTTCAAAACCGAAATAAACCGAACCGAACCGAAAACCGACTTTGAGAAAACATGAACCGAAAACCGAACAGAAGTGAACTGAACAAAACCGAAACCGAACTGGAACGAACCGAACCGAATAGATAGTTTAGGCGTATTTTTCTTGGTTTTAACCCTAAACCGAACCGAACCGAACCAAGCAAAACCGAAACCGAAAACCATAAATATACAAAACCGAAAACCAAACCGAAAATGGTCGGTTCGGTCGGTTCGGTTCGGCTCGGCCCGGTTTGTCGGTTCGGTTTTGGTTGGTTTTGCTCAGCCCTATGAGTTGTATAGGGACAAACTCGAAGAGATGCATTTTGTTGGGAAATTGGTACGATTAAAGAAAACTTGACAAAGAAGAAGAGAGAATATGGAATAATAATCTGCTCATTAAGCCAAGCGGCATTGGGGTTTATAATACTCAATATTACATAAATCCATAATATCCATACTAGTCCCTAAGTTATTCAAACAAGCCGTAATGACCCTAAATAAAAACCAAAGCAAACAAAGTACTAAACGGAAATAACGGAAACATAAATAAAGGAAACGTAACAATACTTCCTCCTTTGAAGCTTTTTGTCCTCAAAAAGGGTAATCTGCAAAATCCGGAAATCTGAGTTGGAACTCATCCAAAAACTCCCATGTTGCGTCTTCAGCTCGTTGTCCCTTCCAATGCACTAACACCTTCATAGCCATCCTTTTGTTTCTTTTAACCATCTGTTTATCCAATACTGCTTCCGGTTGGAAGTGAAACCTAGCATCTTGCGGTAGGGGAATAATCGTATCCGGGGGACCACTCGCCTGCTTTAATAGTGACACATGGAATACGGGGTGTATTTGCGCCTCGTCCGGTAGATCCAATCGATAAGCAACCTCACCCACCTTTTCTACCACCAAAAATGGACCAAAATACTTGGGTGTAAGTTTCGAATGTTTATTCACCCGGAGTGACTTCTGCATATAAGGTTGTAGCTTTAAATAAACCCAAGTTCCTGTTTCGAAAACTCTTTCTGATCTCTTTTTGTTCGCCTGTTGCCTCATTCGATTCTGAGCAGTACATAAGGACTTCTTCAAGAGCTTAATAGTAACCTCCCTATTTCTCATCATCTCATTAGCCTCCCCATCACTGATATCCTTCGGTACATAAGGTATGTGTAAGGGTGGCGGGTAACCATACAAAGCTTCGTAGGGTGACCTTCCTAAAGAAGAATGAAATGTTGTGCTATACCACCATCCGCCAAAGTTACCCTTTGACCCATGTTCCGGAAGGTCAGTTCCATCACCATACATACGTAAGTACCTGAACCTCCTTCCCTCTAAACACTCGGTTAACAACCTCCGTATGTGTGCCTACAGTATTGTGGTGATACTCTTAGATAAGTGTCTTAGCTTATACCCCTGGCAAGCTCCAAAAATTCCTTCCAAAAAGAACTCAAAAAGATTGGATCTCGGTCGGATACTATGGTTACTGGACAACCATGTAATTTAAATACGTTGTCAAGGAAAACTTGAGCTACATCCTTAGCGGTAAACGGATGACCTAAAAGCATGAAATGGCCATATTTCGTCAACCGATCAACGACTACAAATATAGTATCTTTTCCGTTCACTCTTGGCAACCCCCCGATAAAATCCATAGAGATGTCGGAAAATATGGCATCTGGTATAGGCAAAGGTTGTAACAAACCTGGCGAAGCTACATTTTCATGTTTCGCTCTCATACATATATCACACCCCCGGACTATACGCTTAACCACCTTCGTTATTCCTTTCCAATAGAATATTCCCTTAACTCGTTGAATAGTGGCCGTCACTCCCGAATGCCCTCCCATCGACGATGCGTGGCAAATTCGAACAATCTCCTCTCGTAGGGATATGTCCGACCCTACTACCATGCGTCCTTTCTTGGTGAGCCACTGTTCCTTCCATTTCCAATCCTTTATACATTTTCCCTCTTTAAGCTGTGTCGTTATTGTTTGCAATTGTGAGTCATCTTTTTGACTTCTAATAACTCGCTGCAATAAGAAGGCTCCAGGTCGATACCAACCATATTGAAAATGTTGCGAATCCTGCACCCTCGAGAGTGCATCGCAGCCACATTTTTTGCGCCCTTTTTGTACTCAATAGAATATTCATACCCCATGAGCTTCGCTAACCACTTGTGTTGTAACGGGGTCGTCACTTTTTGTGTCAGAAGGTGCTTTAAACTCTGCTGATCCGTTCTAATAACAAATGGTTTGGTGATGAGGTAAAAATGCCATTGCTTTACCGCCAATAAGATAGCCAACAATTCTTTTTCGTATACAGAGAGTGCTTGGTGTTTAGGTGCTAACGCCTTACTGATGAAGGCAATGGGATGGTGTTGTTGCATTAGGACAACTCCCAATCCACCAGCTGAGGCGTCTGTTTCAACGACGAATGGCTTGGTTAAGTCAGGTAAGGCGAGTACTGGGGATGAGGACAACGCTTGTTTCAGTCTTTCAAACGCCTCCTGTGCATCGGATCCCCATTGAAATGCATCTTTCTTCAACAAGTTAGTTAATGGTTTTGCTAGAATTCCAAAAGATCTTATGAAGCGGCGATAGTAGCCCGCTAAACCCAAAAAACCCCGTAGTTGTTTCAACGTCTTAGGAGGTGGCCAAACTCGGATAGCTTCAATCTTTGACGGATCCGTCCTGACCCCTTCTTCGCATATTATATAACCCAAATATTCAACTGATCGGCCTCCTATGGTGCATTTCGACTCCTTGGCGAACAACCTGTGCTCCCTCATTAGTGATAATACATGAC
>BQNB010076403.1:0-31170 GCA_026074375.1 Tanacetum coccineum
AAATTAAGCTCGAGCAAGTTATCATTGAAAGTCATGCATCCAGCCAACCCCGACTTCAAGATAAAATAAGAACACGCCAACCTAAAATACCACTTCAATCTCAAATAAGTGATACCCAGTCAACTCTGTAGTCACTTAAAAAATTAATTCCAAATCTAGCCTTTAAGTTTCATGATTCTTTATCCAAATTGATCCCGGTCTCGTCACATTGTCACTTTGTCATCATAAAGCACAAATGTGATCATTAACAACTAAATATAGCAAAAAAATCATCCCAAGTGAGTCATTTAGCTAAATTTAGTGTTAATATAAACATTTAATACTCAAACTGTTATACCCAGCCCAATTCTTAAATCAATACAACTAGCCTACTCATTTTAACAATGCATAGTCCAATTACATATACATCCCATCAAAAATTCAGCCCATAATTTTAATCACAATAGCTAGCCCAACAATCAACAATTATGGTTACACATAATGCAAGCCCAACATATAATAAATCTCGGCCCATGTCAGTGTAGAAACCGGTTTGCCATCATGTAATATAAAGGCCCATACCAAAATCCATGTATTCGGCCCAATTTATACTAATCCCTAAACATGTCACATATATAACACCCTACCCCATGAAATTAGGGCATACCAAACCCTAAGCACTTACAACCTCCCCATCACCAATTATTTCTCTTATCCAGAAACCTATACTCGAATCATCAGGCAAACCCATCATAGATCAAACGTAGCTTTTGTTCATTGATCATTTCAACTCAGCCACAACACACTAATACATATTGATGACACAACACAAGACTCTCTAACCCCCAAAATCAGAAGTCTTAGCATAAACCATTCAAATCAAGTTACGTTTATGCAACCCACGAAGAGATCAAGATGCGTGCGACTTTAAGATCTTGTTATCAAGGTCTCGGGTAGGTGTTAATTGTTTTGTGAGTCTTTCAATCGAAGCAAGGGTTGATTATAACCCAAGTGTTATACATCAAACTTTATTTTCGAATAACAAAGACAAATCAAGGTAGAACGAGTCTGAGTTTTTTTTCATTCGAGTCATGTTATTGTTGGAAGAGGATGGAGTTGTGGGATTATAATTGTGACGAAGGGATAGGTTTATATTTGTTGGATTTGTTGGTGATGTGAGATTAATTGTGACGATGGGCTTAGGAAGCTTGTTGGATTTATTAATGAAATGATGTAATTGATGTTGTTGACTGTTTAATCATGGTATGTCTTCCTTATTTTTATTGCTGTTTAACTCAATGAGTTGACCCGGGTCAACTCGGTAAATACCGAGTTGACTCGGTTTGGGTTTAGATCGGGTTCTTGTTGTTTTGACTAGTTCGGGTCATGATGAAATGACTAGATCGGTGCATTAGTTCGGTGGTACTAGATCGGTGGTACTAGTTCAGGTGACTAGTTCGGTTCTTGCTGTCACAAGTAGATCGACTCCTTATAAGAGAAATGACTAGATCGGGTGACAAAGAAGTGAACTAGATCGGTTCCTTCTAGCTTGATACTCGTTCGATTCACACAAGAATAAACTAGTTCGGTGAACTAGTTCGGTGGTCCTTGTACCTTTCTTTTGACTTCAACCGAAACAACAAAAAAAAAAACGACGTACACACTTTCTTGATCAAACTTTGGACCACAAAACAAGCTTACAAAATAAGCTATTTATAACCTTTTTTAAAAAGATATGTGACGAAAAAAAAAATGAACAGGTGATTAAGTTTTGGAAAATAAATGGACAAAAAAATAGAAAAAAACATTTTTATAACAACATAAAAAACAGTTTTGTGTACTTTTTAACAGAAAAAAGAACAACAACAAAATAAGCTTAAAAATCACGAAGCCAACAAATCAAACACACACGAATACAATAATGACAGATCTGAAAGTGTGACAAGACCAAACGGACCATAAAGATAAACCCGACCCAAGAGTATGTAGCCATGGCTCTTGATACCAATTGACAAAAATACGTAAACTATGATCCGGTGGTCTTGGTGAGTCAAACCACATGATAGCCATTTTAGTGAGAGAGAGTAGAGAGAGAAAGTTAAATGTAAAATAAGATGTATAAAAATGGAAGAAACAAAAGACTCAACCCCTCTATGGAAGCCATAGAGGGGTATTTATACCACCACACATCACATAAGAATCCTATGTTGACTATACTAGTCCTTGTGTGTGGTGATATAATAAACAATGGTAATTCTGTAAATGTTGTCACGCAAAATGAGTTCCTAAGACATGTGACTTGGACTCAATTTGGGAAGACATAAAGACCAATACGCCATATATAGAAGATATACGCCGTATTTAGGGATGGCACCCGTGGGTAATGGGTACGGGTATCTCAAACCCGTCACCCACCCACGTGGATTTTTTTCTCACCCGTCACCCACTAGTGGGTACAACTTTTTACCCATGCCCATGCCCGCGGGTAGCCATCGCCCGTGGGTAAACCCGTGTGGTAGTGAAAATGCAACAAAATTACAAAACAATGATATGGAAACTACGTTACAAGACACCATATCATATTTTCCAAATACCGAGTTAACAAAATACTTAAAACACGTGTCTGAAACTAGGAAATTAAATGTCATTACACCAAATCACATGTCTGAACTAAAATGTATCATGTATATATCTTTGAAGAGTTTGGTAATTATCAAATATATACCAACAACTTCACAACTATTTAAGTAGTATCATAAATTTTACTCCAACACAAATGAGTTTACGGGTACACGCAATGTTATTTAGGTAGGTACACCCGTGGGTATTTTAGATGGGTACACCCATGATGGGTATACATTACCCGTCACCCACTGATGGGTATAAATTTTCACCCACGACCCACCCACAAGTGAAAATTGATGGGATTACCCACCCATTTACATGCGGGTACCCATGGGTTATGAGTTTTTTCTCACCCATTGCCATCCCTAGCCGTATTCACGGCTAACTCAATAATATTCTGGAATATATTAATTGTGGTCCCCACTCTAAGAAAACTCTAATACGTCATATTCAGACACTTCAATACGGCGTATTGACCGAATTTCAGAAGCTATAAATACCGAACCCTAAATACGAATTTGGTGTGCAATTTTTATACCGAAGACCGAGATAAAGGCAGTAACCACCAGATTCGATTTTTATAAGAAAAGAGGAGCAATGAATGTCACACCCCGTAAATTTTAGGTCAATATTTTAATCTATTCCGATCATTAATTTGAATTTTATCCGTTACGTTTGAATTTAACGCAAAACCGAGTGGTTATCCTACGTAAATCTAAAAAATGTCATCGGACGCGTTTTGGCTTCGGATTTTGATTAATCTAGATTTTGTATGCATTATTTAATCTTTTCTAAGTGTTTCGTAGTTTACGTTCACTCCCGATATTTATTTTTACGATTTAGCGTATACTTTACGTTTTTCGCGTTTTTGATCAAACGGAACCCCGGAAACTCGTAATCTTTTTGTGTAAACTCTAGTTATCGAATATCTCGAGTATTGAATTCAAAAATTTCGTGGTTATCCCCCTACTCAAATCATACACAAACACACACACTCTTAATTAAATCAAGTGGAATTTTTATGCTTTAATTCAAATTTATTTGGAAGTATTATGCATGTTAGTGTGTAAGATGTTCCCTTGTCCTTATACAACTTTTGTCACCTTGCATGGTGAGGACCACTTCCCCACTATCTCAAAAAGGGAATCTTGATTTATTTAACAAGTTGGTGATCAAGCTTGAACCCTGGTGTGTAAGTTTTATATACACAATAAAATATACTATAAAATAATATTCTACAAGAGCAATTAAGAAAATTCCCTAAGGAAAATTCACTCTCAAAAATATATAATATAATATATAATACGTATATTAAACCGGGCAAGTATGATTACCCGGGTCGTTTCCCCAACGACTAGTGAAATTGAAACCACGTTTTAATTCGGATTATGATTTGAATGAAGCAAATATATTTTGATAAGCTAACGCTACTAAATAAAAAGCAACAATTTCAAAATTTAATTAAAAACGCGAAACGAAACTCTAAAACTAAGGCCAAAAACCTAAATTCTACAAAATTAAACCTAATTTAAAATTTTCTTTTTAAATGTATTCTAATTGACTTAAAATGAAATTTTAAAAAAAACTAGAGTGAAAACGGAGTTAAAACGAGGGTTAAAAATTGAAAACTGAGAACGGGGACGAAACTTGTTCTTTAAAAAGTGAATTTTTGCAAAATAGACCCTACGAAAGTGACACTAATTTTCCTACAAACTTTATATAAAAAGAAAAATTTATAAAAAAGTTTTTTATTTTTCTGATTATTTTTCTATTTTTTATGATTTTTTAAAGTTTTTAAAGAAAATAAAAGATTAAAAATACTAAACTTATAGTAAAAATTCTAGAAAAAATTCAGAAAATAGCTTAAGCTATAAGAAACCTAGGAAAAATAAGCCTGAAGTTGTAGCTTATAAAATAAGCCACGAAATAAGCTTAACAGCTTATTTGGCTTAATAGGCTAAAGTGTGTATAAAGTTTTAATGAAAGGAAAGAAGAACGGATGAGCTATTGAAGCAATTGGTTAACACGTTGGGCTTATAACTGAGAGGTCATGGGTTCGAGTGTGGGCAACCCCTTTTTTTGCTATTTTTTATTTTTTTGATTTTTAAGAAAAACTAAATACTAAAACTTAAAAAAGACACTAAAATAAGCTACTTTAATAAAAGTGACTTAAGCTAAAACTAACTAATAAGCTCTAAAACAGCTTATAAATAAGTTGTTACAGTGAGTGGACTTTTGGGCTTATTTTCACTTAAAAGCTTATTACAAGCTCATTTTAAGCTCAAATCTAAAAAAGGAAAGTGTTCTAGAAAGCTTATAAGATGCTTAAGCTAAAAATGAAAAGAAAATAGAGCTTAAAATACTAAAAAACCACTGAAAGTGATGATGAAAGCGACATACTCAAGAAATAAGCCAAAGTGCTCAAAATCTTATTAAGCTAAAAAGTTTAACAAGGCAATCCAGGTTCTTATCTTATGCTAGCTTATCAATCAACTAATGAACAACCAATTTCAACCTTAAAATCTAGACCTATAAGCTAAAAACAAGAATTTAAAAGCTAATCTTAAAACTGCTACTGTTTTTGGTTTTATGGATTTTGTGACTTTGACAGCTAAATTAAACTAAGAAAATAAGCTAGAAAATGCAATTTAAGACTTGTTCTATATTAAGCTATACCTAGACTATATACTACTTGAATTTAAGAGCCTAAATACTATTTTTACTTAACTAAAAACTAAGCTAAAAGTGGCAGTACTAACTGTGACAGCAGTACTAACTTTTTAGTTAGTACTGGTGCACTTTGCACAAGTGCAAACCAAGAGTGCAGGTTTCCTAAGGAGACTTCTGCACTAAAACACTCTTAGTGAGTGTTTACAAACTCAATGCAAACACCAACAACAGCTCAAAGAGCTAAGTTCAAAATTAAGCTATAAAATCCAAACTCCTAAGTACCCTGGTGCTGACATTATTAAAATAAGCTCTAAACTTTTCATTTTTAAAATCTAACTTGTAAAAACTTCTCACCTAATGTTTTTAAGAGATCCTAAAGCTGACTCAAATAATTTGCACAAGTCATTTTGACTTTTAGAGGTCAAACTTTCTTGTGCCAAACACTCCTTATAAAGATTGACAGATTTGATAAAGCTTTTTAAAATGAAATCTACCTATTAGAAACTTAATACCAGATAATTTTTAGCTTTTAACAAACCTAATTAACATGAATTAACAACTGATTAAGCAATAGTCTAAGATTTAAACTAATTTCCTAATATTTTTGGTTTTTTAAGGTTTTTAAGACAAATATATGGAAGACTATGATCTAAATTAAGAAAAGCAAAAACAGATTAAAAGAATGAACTAATAAGCAAATATAAGAGCTAAAAAGCAAAAATAAGCAGATAATAAGCAAGCAAAAATAAGCAGATCTAGCAATTACAAGCAATAAGAGATTTACTTAAGCTAGAAATAAAGGTTTTCAAAGAGAAACTTACAATTCACTCTAGCTAAACAAGAGTAACCAAATTTGGCAGCTACAAGCTCCCTAGCTTATTAATAAGCTAGGGTAATAGTCCTTGGGATCTCTTCCAAGTTAAGATCCCCTTCCAAAAAGCTCATATCCAATAAAGTCCATGATAAATGTAAGTTAAACTGATTTTAAGGTTTAGGTAAGATTAATACTGAATTAAAATAAGCTCTATTTCAGCTTATAGACTGAAAGAGCTTAAAATGAGCTTATTAGCTTATTGAGACTATTTGGCTTATTAAGAGAGCTTTTGAATAAGAAGAAAAGAGAGCTTATGAATGACTTAAACTAAATTTCATTAATGAAAGTTACTGGTTACATTACTTAAAAAGAAGATTACATTTAAAAAAAATACGAATTTAAGTTAGACTAAAAACTACTAAAAAACCCTAGATAGTATGTGTGTGAGAGGTGTGTGCTATTTATAGCCATTTAGTGAAGCTTCCAGATCCTCTTGCCTTGGTCTCCAATCCTTAATCCTGTCCATCAAATCTTCTAATCATTGGGGCTTCAATTGTGACCGTTTGATCATTATGTGGACACCTGAAGATTGCCAGCGTGTCATTCCCTTTTGGATGACATTGTGCTACTTTTGTGAGTGTATTAGCACAAAAACCCATATGAATTTGTGCTTTCTCCATGGCTGACGTGGTTATGAGCTTGAGTGAACTTTGATTAGTCCATTGATATGACTGATTTGTCCTTGCCATTGTGTTTAGGAGCTCATGAATTGACTATCGCACCCCTTGATTTCTATTTGCCCCTTGTTTTTAACTGAGTGGTGGATTGTTGGTGATGATGAATAGTAAAAAGCTTCGCGCCCATTTTTTGATAGTTAAAAACTGTTATAACTTTGGGATTTTACACAAATGGTCCTTGTCTTTCTTTTTCCTTTTTCTAGTTATGAAAATCTTTAGGAAATTGCATGTTTAGTCCTTGTGGTTGTTATAAAAGGAAATTGTCTAAGATACTTGGGCCGGGTTATGGGCTTGGATCCGGGTAAGGCCCATTTAGGGTTTAGAAGGCCCATTAAGCTTTCTAGGGCCTAATAAAAGGTGAGGGATCATTTTTGGATATTTATGAACTTGAGGGATTGGAATTGGATTATTGTGAGGTTTTGTCTTGTAGTGGTTGATTTCAGTTGACCATTGTTGACTAGATTTGACTTTTCTGGCTTTGCTTCCGGCTTTTGATCACTCTTTTGTACTCTTTTGATTCTCGTGTCTGTGCTTGCCCGTTTTTGACTGTTTTCTTGTGATTTTTGATAAATCCGTACCTGCATACACAAAACATAAATACAAGCATATTTTTGCCATTTTTGGTCTGTTTTGGGTTTAATTGGATTATTTTAGGTATAAATGGATATGTGTATTTTACACTTATCAATGTACCAAGATATGAAGAAGCTATATTGGTGGCCCAATATGAAAGCCAACATCGCCACCTATGTTAGCAAGTGTTTGACCTGTGCTAAGGTCAAGGCAGAACATCAAAGGCTACGACACTATAGATTTTGTTACTAAGCTTCCTAAGTCGTCGTAAGGCTACGACACCATTTGGGTGATTGTTAACCGACTCACTAAGTCTGCAATTTTCACATCGATGAGAGAGACTGATCCTTTGGATAAACTTGCAAGAATGTACCTAAAGGAGGTGGTCACGAGACATGGAATACCTATCTCAATCATTTGTGATCGTGACCCAAGATTCGCATCTAATTTCTAGAGGTCACTTCAGAACGCTTTGGGTACTAATTTGGATATGAGTACTGCGTATCATCCACAAACAGACAGGCAAAGTGAGAGGACCATTCAAACTCTCGAGGATATGATGCGTGCTTGTGCGATCGACTTTGGAAAGGGTTGGGTTAACCATTTGCCATTAGTCGAGTTCTCATATAACAATAGCTATCACGCTAGCATCAAGGCCGCACCATTCGAAGCACTTTATGGTCGAAAGTGTCGTTTACCTGTTTGTTAGACCGAAGTTGAAGAAGCTCAAATCCTCGGTCCAGAACTGATTCAAGAGACTACTGAGAAAATCATCCAAATCAAGCAAAGGATGCAAGCCGCTCGTGATCAACAGAAGAGTTACGCCGATCTAAAGCGTAAACCGATGGAATTCCAAGTCGGGGATAAAGTTATGCTTAAAGTTTCGCCTTGGAAAGGGGTTGTACGTTTTGGCAAACGGGGGAAGTTAAACCCTAGGTATGTTGGACCTTTCAAGGTGTTAGAAAAGGTTGGAGAGGTTGCTTACAAGCTCGAGCTTCCAGAAGAGCTGAGCAGAGTTCACAATACATTTCATGTATCAAATCTGTAAAAGTGTCATGCCGACTAACCATTAGACGTTCCGTTGGATGGACTTCATGTGGATGACAAGCTTCATTTTGTCGAGGAGCCAGTGGAAATCATGGATCGTGAAGTTAAACGGTTGAAGCGAAGCCGAATCCCATTAGTCAAGGTTCGATGGAACTCCAAGAGAGGTCCTGAGTTCACGTGGGAACGTGAAGACCAATTCAAGAAGAAATACCCACACCTCTTCACCAAGACCGCACCGTCGTCAAGTGCTGCATCGTAAGCCTTGAGGACAAGGCTCGTTTAACGGGGGAAGTCTATAACACCCCGTGTTTTAAAGTCATTGACGACGTCGATAAATCTACTATTTATTTTTAGTGTCGTACGCGTTTGCTTGTAATTTCATGTATTAAGTAAAATCGCGTAAGCTAAAAATTAGCGTTCAATGTAAACGGGCACCAAACAATTAAATGTTTACATCAAGCAAGGGTTAAGTAATTATTTTGAGGATAATTATTAACTTTGTTCATTTTATTTTATTGGTTACGTAAATTGTGTACGTTTCGCGATAAAATTTCGTTTAGACATACCCGGAACCGCATTAATTTATCTACGCTTCAACAAATACCCATATTTATTCCTAATACTCAAAGTTTTATAAAACTTTACTCATGTTATCATTGTTGGTCAAAAATTAAATAAAAGAAACCAACTAGCACTTACAACTTACAAGAATATACATTGTATTAAATCTACACACTTTTAACTTCAAGTAATGTATCATATGATCAAAATATCAAGAAAATACAACATATACTCCCTCTCCCCTCTCTACCCACGGCAACAACATCAACAATAGACAATGGGCATACAAAAATCTCCAAGGGGTCTTGTACAAACTAGCAGTCATTAAAACCTATCCCTAATGTTTCACTTTGACCATTAGATTTCCTTAAGACCCTCAAATGTGTTCCATGACCACTATTGCAAACTTTTTGACTAGTTTAGGATTATATATGAAGTATACATTGCAAGTAAACACATGCATAACATAAAACACTTAGCAAAAGATCAAAACACTCTCCCTCCCCTCTCTTTTAGGCCACGGCTCAAAAACCCCTTTATAAACAATCCATACAATTTCCATTCTCAACATTTACAAACATTCACACCTCATTCCTAAGACATACTAAGGTATTTGCAAGCCTTGGTTAATCATTTACAAGTGTTGAAGCAAGAAATCAAGATTAGGGTTTCATATTGAATTAGGGTTTTCATAGCTTGCTAGCTTGGGTTTAAAGTCTAAACAAGGGTTTAGCACATATTTATCATCATCATCATTCATCACTAAGGTTACCTAAAACCTTTATCTTTTCATGATTTTATATGTATATGATGTTCTATATATTAAAATCACCATTTAGGACTTTTGAACATGTAAAAGGGATTTTTACTTATGATTATGAGTTATGAACTTGTGATCTTGGACTGATGGACAAATTATGGATCTTGGACTATATAATATATATGACATAAGTATATTATGAGTTATATAGTAATTGTGGTATTTTAAATTGTTAAAAAGTATGTATAAAACAAGTATATAATTAATTATATAAAAGACACAAAAGGGGCTGTTTGGATTCGAAATCCAAACAGTGGGTTTGACATTTTATAGAAATAATACGTCTCATGGCGATTCCAAAAAGATAAGAAACTCGAAAAACGGATTAATAACGAAAAAGATACGCTAATTACGAGTTATACGTTAATTAAACGGATTTATAAAATAACTTTTATAAAAAAAAGTTATAAAACTTCTACTAACAGAAGGTTTGATATTTTTATTAGATTATACATATTTTTAGGATTCCAAAATGATAAAAATCGTAATTTTTCGATTAATAACGAATGAATTATGAATTCCGCGAGTTTACGACAATTAATACTTTTATAAAACAATTTTTATAAAAGTTACTATTCATGACAGAAACTTTTATTTTTGTAAACCTCATAAATCAATAGAACTTTCAATTATGAGAACATGCTCGAAAGAATCGTTAAAAACGGAACTATAACGAAGAAAATACGATATTTACGGGTTTTACGATAACAAAAACTATATAAATATATTTAGGGTCTGGTGTGAACAGTAAAAGTTACTGTTCACCAGGAGGTCCGAATTATGAAAATGTCAAATTATGATAACTCGTCCTAATACGAAGACGTAGACGTAAGAAACGCGAGAAACGGGTTTAAAACGGGAAAGTTATGCTAGTTTTACTAAAACGATAATTATAAACGTTTTCACTCTATAACAACGATTTTTAAATTACAAATAGACGGTAATGAAGCTATATAGAATTATATGTGGTTATCAAAGTACTATATTACTAGGGAGTTTCATAATGAGGCCTCTTCGGGGTGGCGTATCGACGAGTTGTTGGATAGCCCGAACGATAGTATCATACGTCACTACATGACCTCTTGAATTATGATAGCCCGAACGATAGTATGATGTAACTAACATAGACTTGTATATGATGTTAGTTAATCAAAGCGATTAGTGCTTATACGACCTATGTTCATTTAGGTTGCATTCGATCATTTACGTGACGTGCTATCTGTGATATTTGGATTATCAGTACTCGAGGTGAGTTCATAGCCCCACATTTTTACGATTTCAATGATTTATAACTTTAGGGTGGAAACATGCTTTGTTTAATAAATTGGACGCAAGTGTATATTTTATATTGATTACGTGTTTGCCTAAGTAGCGATAACCCAAGTTAAGCCCATTATCATGAACTGTCAATTACATAGATGTAGTTGTGAATTACATTAGATCTATTTAGGATTGACCTCCCCGTTCGTGTAATTAGCTATCATCGAGAATGAACGTTATATCATGTCGGATTCAGGATGTTTAGGGTTTAACATCTAATCGGGTAGAATAGCAATATTTATTATTGCGAATATAATTGTCGAGCTTCAGTGTTATGAGCTTAGGAAAACGTAATCGGATTTTGTGATGTCTGCATTTGTTGCTTTATCACGGGGAAAGTCTTGCGGTCCTGCATATTATATTTTACTAACCTATGAATTCACTAACATTTTTGTTGACGTTTTAAAGCAATGTTTTTAGGTGGTCAATAGGCACGAGGTGCCAGGGATACATTGGTGGTTTTGATTTGGATATCATGCATTAAAGATTTTGTCGCATTACATTTTGTATAACTGTTATGGGCTAGAAATCTTTGTATTTTAAACAAGTGGACAAGTGAAGCTTCGGCTTATGTAACAAATACTTCGTTAATTCCAATGTATCAGTTTAAAACGACTTATATTGGTCGTTCTATATACATCATGTTTATTGATTCTAATGAAGTAACACGCCCCGGATATTCTTATTCCGTTGCGACCCAATTTATGGGTGTTACAGTATATGCCTAAAAGGTTAATCAAAATGCAAACTCTTGCTAAAAATCCAAATTTTCTCCACGTCACGATAAATGATCTTATTTTCTTGTTTTGATTGATTGAGGGCAAGCAATAGCTAAGTGTGGAGGGATTTGATAACGCCTAAATTATACATGTTTTCGGTGGCGTTATTTATACATATTTTATCATTTCTCGTGAACTTTTGATACTTAATAGCATGAAATACTTGCAGGTTCACTTGAAGACATCCCGAGCTCAAATTAAACAAAGATCAAGTACTTATACACTTCAAAAATCAAGATACAAGAAAAAGATAAAGTCTCAAGCTGAAAAGTGCAATTGTGCGCCGCACTTCTCCTCAAAGTCAAAGAATTAAAGACTAAGTCAAAATAGTGCATTAACTCCTTAAGTACGCCACACAAATTACTTTGTGCGCCGCACTTCCCATCTGGCTATGAAAATTAAATGAAGTCATAAATACTGGCGCATTAACACCCTATGTGCGCCGCATTATAAAATTATGCGCCGCACTTTCACCCTAAAATCAGCCTATAAATAGAAGATGAATTTTCACCACAAATCATCCCTTCATACTCATTTCCCTCATATCACACACACTCTCTCTCACCCTTATAATATCCTAAATCCTTTTCCAATCCTTCTCAAGCATAAACACCACACCTTTTGAAGATTCAAGATCAAACAACCAAGAACTGAAAAAAAAAAAAAAAAAGAAAGAAGAACATCATCCTAGTTTATTACAATAATAAAGTTTCTTGTTGAATCAAGTTATGTTATGAACTACATAGCCATGAGAGGCTAATTCTCTCATGACTACTCTGTGAAGTTATGATAATGAATAAGTGTTTGGTATGATTGTGATCTCATTAATCTCAAGCTTTTGTTGCACCAGTATTATATCTTATCTTGTCAGTTTTGCTTATCAACTTAGATTATATAATCATATCGGTATAGGTCGAAAGACCCGTTATGATCTATATATTTTTAAAGATTTATATATGGTCTTTATCGTCTATGTCGAGAAATCCACTTTCGTAAATTGATAAACAAAATAAGCTTTGATATAATAAGTTAAGTGGATCATTTGAGTGACACATCTGGTCTAGCCAACTAAATATAAATCTTAAGTTAATTAAATTAATTTGTGAAAACGTTTTCTGACGATAAATCCTTTTTATAAGTTAAAAGTTCCATCTTGGAGGTCTTAATCATTACCACTACTTATAAATGATTTTCAACTATCCGAGTAGTCATCTTTATTATCACTGGTAAAACAAAAGTTATTTTCAAAATTGTTAAAGCCTATTTTCTTCTTGATTATTTGAACACTACTAAAATCCTTATGGACGACCTGGTCTTACCTAAAAAGATTATACTATATACGTGGGTTATACTTTTACCTGTGTGTTTTCGTATAATAAAATTGGTATTTTCAGTCATTATAAATTTAAAGCTTTTAAAACACATCAAGGTGTTGATGTATGTATGCGTTGATGAGTTGTGGTCACGAGTAACTTGCACATTTTACGTTATATATTACAAGTTACTTGTTTGTCATTATTAAAACCTAAGGGACTGTTTAGTGTAAATATCGTAATATTTGCTCTAACAATATTTAAGCATATAATTACGCATACTCATCGTACAATAATTTGCACCTTCTTGATCAGAGCTTGCGTTGAGAACAGAATACTTCAAAGTGTGGTAGAGAGATCTGAAATAAGACAAAGAGAAGACGCTTCGGTTAGTCGGAGCGTAGAGTGGATCCTGCGAATTGACTCCGATGTGAGAGTAAGTTGACATGTAATGTGGTATGTATTTTAGAGAAAGAAAGTAAAGAAGGAGTGAAAAACATACCTGAAATGTACAAATGAGTCGGCTATTTATAGGCAAACTATATGAATGACCTAAATCCTCTCATGTGTTTCAATCAAATAGGCCGAGGGAGGCACGATCTCTTTAGTCAATGAGAGGGCGTCTGTCGAAGCTTCTAGATCATGCCCGTGTGTGGCCGTTTGCACGAACGGGAATAAAGGACAACTGTTATCCCTTGTTGGGTCCATAAGATATTTTGTTTTATCTTTAATACGAAGCATTGTTCCTGTCTGAGGCTTTGACTCCTCGAAAGCTTGGGACTGCTTTCATTAGCTGATTCTTTCCCCCAGCTCTTTTCGACCGACTCCTCGGAGAAATCCGTGCTTTTTCTCAACATGAAAACGATTCTCTAACCGATGCTTGGCTTCGTATGAAGGAAATGCTCTGAAACTGCCATGGTCATAACCTTACCAAAGGCAATATTATCAAAAAAAATTATCATGGTCTCAGCGAAATAACCTAAGAAGTTCTAAATGCCGCAGTTGGTGGTATTTTCCTCTATAAAACACCAAATCAAGCTTATCAGCTTCTCGAAGATAAAGTCTTACTCAAGCTCGATTGGGCTAAAAATAAAAAAACCAAATCATCTCTTAAGAAAACGGTTGCTTTCACCGATGAAGGTAATAGTAACACCAATACTAACAAAATTATGGCCCGAATGGATGCCATGACCATAAAAATGGATGCTTAGTACAAAGAACTCCAATCTTGAGCTAAACAACCAACACCTGATCTTGAGGATGATGACATGCCTATGTCCCGTGAAGAAGAAGCTAAATTCATGCAAACTTTCCGTAAGACTCGCTTTTACAATGATTACCGCGACCGAGACTCGAATCGCGATAATTGGCGTTCAAGCGAACGGAATGATTACAACCGAGACAACTACCGATCCAATACCGATGATAAACCTTACGATCTTCAGAAACAATTCAACGATTTCATGAAGTCTCAACAATCAACCAACGCCTTTGTCAAAGAAACATTTATGGACCTAAAAACTCAACTCGAAACAGTAGCCAAAAATCATCAAGCTTTAATCCAAAACCTCGAAAATAAGTTCGACAGACTCGCTGACAAGCAATCTGGTCAACCTTCTGGATCTCTTCCAAGCAATACTCAACCAAACCCACGAGGTATCAAAGCTTATCAACCACCGCAAGCTCGTAATGAGCATGTAAATGCCGTATTCACAAGAAGTGGTAAATCCTATAATCCACCAGATAACCCGGATGATCAACAGAATAATTCCGAAAACCCTATCAATTATGATAGCGATGAACCTACACCACAACCAAAAACTCAACCCAAAAAACCAGTCAAAGAAACACCGTTACCCAAACCATACAAACCAAAGATTCCATATTCTCAACGCCTTAGAAAAGAAAAAATGGAGGCCCAATACGGAAAATTTCTCGACATGATCCGAGCCGTTCGAATCAACGTACCTCTTGTCGACGTCTTAGCCGGAATGCCTAATTATGGTAAATTCCTTAAAGAACTCATAAGCAACAAACATAAAATCGAACAAATTTTTGCCGCTTTTTTAAGCGATGAAAGTTCAGCGATGATCCAAAATAAAGTTCCACCAAAACTCGGAGACCCAGGAAGTTTCCTTATTCTATGTAATTTCAACAAAACTTTCTCCTGTAATGCTTTGGCCGATCTTGGTGCTAGCATTAATCTTATGCCATATTCCTTATATGCAAAACTATCTCTCGAAACTCTTAAACCTATGATTTGGATAATTATAGTCTATATATAAAAATATATATATCCTAAAATAACAAATTAGTAATAGTGTAGAGAGTATCCCGTTTGATATAAAAATTGCTTGAGGAAAAACAATATTTTATCTCCCGAATGTCGTATCCCGACGAAGCATGAATTGAAAACCTTGTTTCGGTTCGTGATCGCGTGCTTGAATAATCAATATTTTGGATTTGGATTCTAAATCTAATAACGCAAAAGGAAAGCATATAAAGGCACGCTAAACTAGAAATTAAGGCAATTTAAAAACCTAACGACATTTAAAGCAAATTAAAACTAATTAATAACTAAAATTAACCAACTAATTAACTAAAAATGACAAGATTAAACTCTAAAAACTTAAAAATGCAAATTTCTAATCTTAAATGTATTAAACTAATTTTTAAAACTCAGAAAATATTTTATGAATTTTTAAATTATTTAAAACTAATTTTTTAAACTTAATAATACTAAAAATTACATTAAAAATACTAAACTTAATCCTAAAAATTTATAAAATTACTAGAAACTACCCTTAAGGTTTAAAAAGAAAAACGACTCCAAAAAGCTAAACCTATAAGCTGCTAAAAATCAAATAAGCTAATAAGCTTAAAACTGAAAGTGCATATATGAATTTAATGAAAGAAGACTATGACAGAAAAGACCCAAGGGCGAGTTGGTTGAGGTGTTGGTGTTGTGTGAGGGAGGTCACAGGTTCGAACCCTGTGACCTACCTTTTTGCAAAAACATTTTTTTTATTTTTCTTTTTAAAAAAGCTAAAGTATAAGTAAAAACAAGCACTTTTAATAAAGGGACTCTTTGTCACACCCCGCCTAGGCGGAAACACGAGGCGTCGCTTCTTGGATTTTCATCCAACACAATTGGTTGTCAACTATAGGAGGAAAACTAATGAACTAGATTAAACAAATGAGTGGACAAATGTGTCATGACAGTACTTAACACAAGATAAAGGAGTCTTGCATTACGATAGCAAAGTTATTCCACAAGGAAATATACTCCAAAAGTCTAAACAATCAAATAACAACCAAGTATCAAAACAATTCAAAATGAATAAATAAAAATCTCTAGGAGATTGACTCGCATGACGAGCCTACGGTTCCACTAGCCACTATTCCTAACTTCAACATCCTCAAGATGGTTACCTGAAAATGATGCTTAAAACGTCAACACAAAGGTTGGTGAGAGTCATAGGTTTAAGACATAAAAATCAAAGCTTATAAACAATTACTATGATTAATGCAAACATGGCAGGACAATTACAGTACTATCATACCAGCTAACATGCAAATGTAACCATAACAAGCATAGGAATAGAACGTGTCCCTCGATCCAACAAGTATCAACACTTGGGTAGGAACGTTACCCCCGATCCATTAAAACCATCACTTCACATGGGTAGGAATGTTACCCCCGATCCAATATCACAACAAATGGGTAGGAACGTTACCCCGATCCAAATACACATAAGCATTTAGCATATAACATACAATAGCCAAGTAAAGTCCATACACTTTCAAAATAAAGACACATAATCACAGTAATTAGAACATTTCAAATCCATTTGCATCATTTTCATCCCAATTTAAAAGCAATGTAAAAGAGGGACTATGAAACTCACCTGATGCACAAGCAGCTTCCAAACAATATCAACACAAGCTATAAAATACAAACACAATCATTTTACACGCGACTAATCCAAATGCTTATGTCCATGTAACACACATATGATGGATGTCTAAGGGTTTGATTAACCATCATGGGTCACCCCGACACCATGCCCAACCTTAACCTCCTCATTAACACGTTACTATTGTTCAACTTACAATTTATTCAAAAATGCAGGATTTTAGTGTCACTTTACGTACTCAAAACCCTTACTTAATGACATTCATAATTTATACCAAAAATCACCCCTGATTATTTAGGAGTATATTAACTACCTTGTGATTCTCAAGTATTACTTACATGTGTAACTAACTCAAATAAAATTACAAATTCAAATTGTCCTATTTTCGGTTTTTTTTCTGATTGCACACTAAATTATATCACTCTAACTACCATATTTAGACATGCTTTCAGAGGCTAAGTTTCACAAGATTATCAATAGACATATGGAACTTAACTACTGTAGAAGGGATAAGCTTAATTCCACTTTTAAGTTAGGGTTTCACCCTCACAAACATGACCTAATTCTGACCCGTATTTACTGTTTTGACCACTTTTGTTACAGAGATTATTTGAATGCCTTTCCGACCTTAAAAACTTTCGAGGATGGATTTTATGGAAAGTAGACTCTTTTGGCTTATTCATAGACTCAAGAAACATATCAATACACGCTTTTATCATCTAGATATCAGTCGTTGAACATGACCTAAAATTCTGCTCAACCCTAAATCAAGTTTTAACGCATATTCTAAACACTAACCTAAGTTGCGAATGTTCTGGACCCTAATCAAGCCCTAATCACTCTAGCATCATTAAATATCATTAATATTCTGTATTTTATGAAAATCCTAGATCCATCATAAATCATGTTACATGAATACACAAATCTAACTAGGATGAACATACTTACCTTGAATGCTAGCACCTAAACAACAAATCTTGAGGGTTCTTGGATCAAACAATTTTCGGCACTCCTAGGGTTCTTGGTGATTGATATGATCGGACCACAAACAAAGGGAGGGGAAGGGAATGACTAGGTTTTGTATTTATAAGCTAAACCTAATCTCCTAACCCTTATCTAATACAAACTTGATCCCTACTCAAACTCTTTTTCTTTTTTTTCTAAAATTCGTATTTATTATGTATGTTTAAAAAAATATTCTTTTTATTAGTTAATTAATTACCTTCAATACCTTAAGTTTTTATAAAAACCTAAGCTAATTTGGTAAACCATTTTGCTTAAAAACTACTTTCTAAATATAACTTTCATTTCACAATTCACTTTCTATTTTTAGAAAGTTTACCACAAACATCCATATTTCACTCACTTAACTCTCCTTCAATATGACACATTTTCCTTAAACGCTTAATCCACAATAATCCAAATATTGACGTAGCATTGCATGCAATACGCCATTCCTTTCCATTATCACTAAACGTGAACAAATGGAATACTCATCACCAAACACAAACACACTCATAATGAGATGCCCATACACCTCAAAATGATATCATCACATACTTAAACCACTTAGCATACACATATAATACATATAGGCACTTAGCCAACTCTAAAGGTATGACTAACCTGCTCAAATCACGGGTGTCACATTATCCCCTCCTTAAGGAAATCTCGTCCCGAGATTTAACTAGCCGATTCAACAGCACGATCAACAAATAACTGAGGATACTTAGACTTCATATGGTCTTCGCGCTCCCAAGTGAACTCGGGGCTACGCTTTGAATTCCAACGAACTTTCACAAGTGATATCCTACTACGCTTCAAATTCTTAATCTCACGGTCCATAATCTCTACATGTTCCTCAACAAAAAGAAGAGTCTTGTCAACACCTTGATTTCATTCAGTGGCACATGCAGATTAGCATCCGCCAAACACTTCTTTAAATTTAACACGTGGAATGTGTTATGCACACCACTCAACTCCTCGAGCAATCTTAACCGATAAGCTACATGGCCGATCCTTTCAAGGATCTCGAACGGTCCTACATACCTCGGTGCTAACTTACCTTTCTTTCCAAAACGAATCATGCCTTTCCAAGGCGACACCTTTAATAACACACGATATCCAACCTCGAACTCCAACGGCTTACGTCTATTATCAGTATAGCTCTTTTGACGATCCCTCGCCGCTTTGAGCTTTTCCTTTATCAACACTACCTTATTAGTCGTTTCTTGTACCAGTTCGAGTCCAAATAAAACTACCTTTACCAATTTCCTCCCATAGAACGGGCGACCTACATTTTCTTCCATACAATGCCTCGAACGGAGCACACCGAATGCTCAAATGATAACTACCACCAAAATCGATATCACATGCCCTCATTATATCTTCCAAAGTCTGAATCATACTTTCACTTTGTCCATCCGCTTGAGGATGCTAAGCAGTACTCAAATCCAATCGCATCTCTAACATTTCTGCAGCGTCTGTCAAAACCACGGGGTAAATCATCCATCTCAATCTGAGTTAATCGTCACCAGAATTTCATTCCTTGCTATTATCTCATCAATATAAATCCAGAATTTCATTCCTTGTATAGCTAGAAAATGAGCTAACTTGGTCAGTCTATCGACCATCACCCAATCACATCATACTCACTACTTTGACCTTGGAAATTTAGTAATAAAATCCAAGGTTGATTTCTATCTCATTTCATCTCAAGTATCCTTCCCCCCCTTTTTCCCCTTTTTTCTTTAGACTGTTTACAGCAAGCCAAAAAGGCTTTGTACATTGCAGCTTTCACCTCTTAACAATCCGGAAATTGCTAACATAGGTAGCTATATCATTTTCTACACGTGGCTACCAATACATGTCTCCAAGGTTATAGTACGTCTTATCCGCTCCCGGATGTACCAAGTACCTTGATGCATGGGCCTCATCCATTACACTTCCTACCAATAGAACCCAAATTCGATCCATAAAGTACAAACTCTCGTCTCCTTTTCTTTTCATCTGTTGATCTAAACCATGTAGCCTTTCTGCGAGTACGTTCTCTTGCTTGAACGCCTCACTTTGGGCTGCCAGTATCATTCCTCTTACTCGTCTAGATTTCACTCTATCCTTTCTACCCAACGCATCACCCACTACACTCGCTTTATAAGAGTATCACACAAATCATTCTTTAGAGTCTGAATAGCCCTTTCTTGTTCTACGCTCCACTCATACTTATGATTCCTCTCAGTTAGGGAAGTAAGGGGGGTTCAACAATAAAAAATCCGCGATGAATGTCGGTAGTAACCTGACAATCCTAAGAATAATCATCCAATTCCTCACTGCCTCACTTTACTCCGTCTCCATGTGACCACCCCCCCCCCCACCACCCCCCCCGAAATGCACTTCTTTATCCAAACTCCACACTTAGAAAAACTTAAGCATTCAGCTTCTCCTTCCTCGTGACTCCAACACTAACTTCAAATGAACTTCATGTTCCTCCTTCGACTTTGAGTAGGCCAGAATGTCATCAATGAATACGATGACAAACCTACCCTAAGTTCGGTTTAAAAAACACTGTTCCTATTAAGTCCATGAAAACGTTGGTGCATTGGTTAACCCATAAAGGCATACTGTAGGTCAAAATGTTGATCTGTTTGAAAATGTGGTCTTTGGAGACCGAAAATCTATCTTTAAGAAAGGACACGCTCCTCGTAACTGATCAAACAAGTCATCAATCATAGGGAGTGGATAACGGTATTTAACAGTTAATTTGTTCAACTCCTTATGATTAATACACATGTGAAAAGAAATATCCTTCTTCTTCATGAATAACACAGGTGCTCCCCACGGTGAATGACTAGGTCGTATGAAACACTTGTCTTGCAACTCCTGAAGTTGCCCAGACAATTCCGAACCTGCCCGGAGCGAGCCCCCCATAGAGGCAAGTGAAGTTGGTTTGCGTTTCCGAGGGTGCCAAACGATATGGAGACTTCACGACTGACGTCGCTCCAGGAACTAAGTCTATACGAAACTCAACTTGTCGTCGTGGTGGTCATCGACAAATCTTTCGGAAACACGTCAATAAAATCTCGTACGACGGAAATGTCACTCAATTTTGGTTCATCTACCTTTGTGTTCATTAGGGTTTTCATGACTCCTTGAGTACGTTCACCATGAACCCGAAGTATCTCATCACCTTCCAATGGTATCCTAACCACCTTCTCATGTCATACTATCACAAACTTCCTCTTGGACAACCAGTCCATTCCCACAATCACATCAAAGCTTCCACGACTCAACGGTATCAACGAACTCCAAGGGTTACGAACAATCGAATAGGATAACAAACGAATATCGAGTCAAAGGCTAGAATGCATATAGGAGATTCCACATATGCAAATAGACGTGGATCAAATGACATAAGAATCCTTTGAAAGAAAGGATACGTATATGCACCGAGTGAAAGCGCAAACGAAAGAAAATCAACAGGCGTACCACGACAAATGAACACATAAAAAAATATCAATACGAAAGACGGAAATTCTTATACCAATTATCGACTTTACTCGAAAGACCAAATTAAATAATGTTTTTATAAAAATCGATTTAAATTAAGAAAGTCACTTTAAGTATAAAAATCATTTTAAATAATAATGAAATTGTCTTAAATGTAATCTTTGAAAAATTCATTCTGGTTGTCATAAAAATCTAGAGATGGTTATCTAATGGTGTATCGTACCTTACCACTATGAATCACTTTAAACCTGCTTTTTATAATAAAATAAAATCTATTTACAAAGATCATTTTATACACAGTTTTCTCCAAACACCAACACAATACTTCCAAAGGGTTTTTATAATTAGACATCAATTATAAAATATGTTACTCAAACAAAGGACACCATAATACCAAAAGGGATCGTAAAACACCGTACAGACTCTAACACAATTCTATTGTTTGAAAACGAAAGAAAATACCAGGAACCATATACTCAAAATAAAATCAAACGAACTCGTACAAGAAAACTCATGCAAGACGTTACGTACCCAAAAGAAAACGTAAGGTCTTATCCAAAATAACGATCAACAGAGCAAACCTAAAAGCATCGATACTAACACGTCGCCAACGGGTTACGAAAACCAAGGGATATACAAAGAAGGGAGTAATGATCCACACTAATATGTTAGGAACAATTAGTGCTTAAAAGAAACCTTTGATACTCATACGAGTAATCAATGCAACGAAAAAACTAACGGAACACTCCTATATTCGAAAGAGCAGATCTGAATAACCAATCTACATCAAGACGTCGAATAGGAAAAATCGGGTATCCTTACTAACAAAGTACGATGAAGGGGTACTAAGCTTAGACTTAGGAAATCCGAACAAACAACCCGAGCAAAACGAGCCCAAACCTCTAAATAGATAATACGTAAGCTATCCGCAAATACTAGATAAAAGATAAACTTACTATCTATACAACTCAATTCAACATATCCTCCAATTAGGGTAAGAGAATAATTCTCTACTTATATCACAATCCTTATCATGAATACACATATATAAAAAAAACATATTACACTACCACCTTACAACCAAACACAAATACATGCAATCATGGTCACAAGTCTACGTGTATGATGCCTTTATAATTATGTTGGCCACCATAATTATAAGTGCCTCCTTTTATACGTGTACTTACTTCCAAGACTACCCATTTCAATCATAATTCACATATAAGTACATATTTCACATTGCACATCTTAAACCACTCCAACTTAACACATAAAGGATGTTCCATCAAATAACTACTTACTTATATCAAAATAAAATCGAAACGACATAAAGGAACGAAAGTCTCGCAACGACTCCCAAAATACAAAATATCTGAAAAAAATAATCAATAACAACATGACGAGGTAAAGGGCGGGATAAACTTATGCTAGGCCTCGCTTGGGTTTGACTTTGCCTCCGTAAGAATCATTCGACTCCGCGGGTCCAGCTCCACTACGTGCATCCGACAAACGATCAACTATCCTGTCTTCTTCAGTTCCACAAGAGGCTCCTCTTATGGATCCTTATAACACTTAAGTCCAGTTGGGAAAATGGTTCCCCAACGAGACTTCTTACGGGTGAGGGAAAAACTTAGTTAAAATACTAAGAAAGTAATATATATCATATCAAATAATGGTAGACAAAATAACTAAATGAAAAGTTAACAAAATAGAAAGATATAGGCTATGCAATATAGCAGGGAAACATAGCAGTTATAGCATTAAACACTTAAGCCCTAAATGCATCTACATAAAGGACCCTTAGGTTATAGTCTAGGCTCAACCACCTACTTCTCTATAACCAAAGGCTCTGATACCAATCTGTCACACCCCGCCTAGGCGGAAACACGAGGCGTAACATCATGGATATCATCACAACACAATGGTGTCAACAATAGAGAGAACTAAATGAAATAGATAAACAAATGAGACACAATGTGTCATGACAATATCTAACACAAGATAAAGGAGTCTTGCATTACGATAGCAAAGTCATACCACAAGGAAACATACTCCAAAAGTCTAAACAATCAAATAACAACCAAGTATCAAACAATTCAAATGACATAAATAAAATCTCTAGGAGAATGACTCCGCATGCAAGCCTACGGTCTCACTAGCCACTCTTCCTAACTTCAACATCCTCAAGATGGTTACCTGAAAATGATGCTTAAAACGTCAACACAAAGGTTGGTGAGAGTCATAGGTTTAAGACACGAAAATCAAAGCTTATAAACAATTACTGTGATTAATGCAAACATGGCAGGACAATTACTGTACTATCATACAAGCTAACATGCAAATGTAACCATAACGAGCATGGGAACGGAACGTGTCCCTCGATCCAACAAGTATCAACACTTGGGTAGGAACGTTACCCCCGATCCATTAAAACCATCACTTCACATGGGTAGGAACGTTACCCCCGATCCATTAAAACCATCACTTCACATGGGTAGGAACGTTACCCCCGATCTAATATCACAACAAATGGGTAGGAACGTTACCCCCGATCCAAATACACATAAGCATTTAGCATGTAACATACAATAGCCAAGTAAAGTCCATACACTTTCAAAATAAAGACACATAATCACAGTAATTAGAACATTTCAAATCCATTTGCATCATTTCCATCCCAATTTAAAAGCAATGTAAAAGAGGGACTATGAAACTCACCTGAATACTCAAACGCAGCTTCCAAATCTCAACACGCAACTATACAAATAAATAAACACGGTTACACGCGACCAAGCTAAAAGCTCTAGTCCATGTAACACACATATGATGGATGTCTAAGGGTTTAGCTAAACACCATGAGTCACCCCGACACCATGCCTAACCTTAACCATCTCATTAACACTTTACACTAGCTACTTATAATTAAATCAGAATTGCAGAATTTTAGTGTCTCTTTACGTACTCAAAACCCTTACTTAATGACCTTCATAATTTATACCAAAAATCACCCATGTTCATTTATGAGTATATTAACTACCTTGTGATTCCCAAGTATTACTTACATGTGTAACTAACTCAAATAAAATCAAACTTCAAAACTGTCCTAATTCGGATCTGATTGCACACCAAATTTTATCACTCTAACTATCATACTTAGACATGCTTTCAGAGGCTAATTTTCACAGGATTATCAATAGACATATGGAACTTAACTACTGTAGAAGATATAAGCTTAATTCCACTTTTAAGTTAGGGTTTCACCCTTACAAACATGACCTAATTCTGACCCGTATTTACTGTTTTGGCCACTTTTGTTGCAGAGATTATTTGAATGCCTTCCCACCTTAAAAACTTTTGAGGCTAGATTTTCTGGAAAGTATACTCTTTTATCTTATTCATAGACTCAAGAAACATATCAATACACGCGTTTATCATCTAGATATCATTCGTTGAACACAACCCAAAATTCTGCTCAACCCTAAATCAAGTTTTAACGCAAATCTAACCTAACCAATTGCATAAACATGACCCTAATCAAGCCCTAATCACTCTAGCATCATTAAATATCATTAATATTATGTATTTTATGAAAACTCTGGATCCATCATAAATCATGTTACATGAATACACAAATCTAACTAGTATGAACATACTTACCTTGAATGCTAGCACCTAAACAACAAATCTTGAGGGTTCTTGGATCAAACAATTTTCGGCACTCCTAGGGTTCTTGGGGCTGATTTAGATCGACCTAAACAAAAGGGAGGGGAAGGGAATGACGAGTTTTTGTATTTATAAGCTAAACCTAATCTCCTAACCCTTATCTAATACAAACTTGATCCCTACTCAAACTCTTTTTCTTTCTTTTTTTTGATTAGTTAATTAATTACCTTCAATACCTTAAGTTTTTATAAAAAGCTAAGCTAATTTGGTAAACTATTTTGCTTAAAAACTATTTTCTAAATATAACTTTCATTTCACAATTTACTTTCTATTTTTAGAAAGTTTACCACAAACATCCATATTTCACTCACTTAACTCTCATTTAATATGACACATTTTCCTTAAACGCTTAATCCACAATAATCCAAATATTGACGTAGCATTGCATGCAATACGCCATATTATCACTAAACGTGAACAAATGGAATACTCATCACCAAACACAAACACACTCATAATGAGATGCCCATACACCTCAAAATGATATCATCACATACTTAAACCACTTAGCACACACATATAATACATATAGGCACTTAGCCAACTCTAAAGGTATGACTAACATGCTCAAATCACGGGTGTCATACTCTTTGCCAGACTTATTAATAAGCTAGAATAAGCATAAAAGAAAGTGGCAGTTTGCTAAACTAGCTAGTTAAGACTTTTGCTAAAATTGTTTTGAGCTTTTGGACATAATTAGCAATAAGAAACACTAATAAGCTGAAGACAGACCAAAACCCAAACCTACTAAGCACTTATGACTCAAAATAAGCTAATAAAATAAGCTGAAAGACAACAAAAAAATCAAAAAGACAGTAGACTCTAAGGACACTTTTAAAGGATTTTTACCTACTTTTAAGCTAGGATTTAAGACTAATTAGCACTAGGTAAAAGCTAAAAAACAAAAAAATAGATTAAGATTGATACTCAAATAACTCAAATAAGCTGGAAGTAAGCAAAATGGTTTAAAAAACAACCTAGAAAAGATAATGGAAAAGGGACAGTTTACACTACATGTTTTTGGACTTTTTGACAATTTGCAGCCTAAGATTTTGAGACTCTAAATCTAATTTGACTCATTATAAACTAAAAACAGATTTAGCTTATTCCACAATAAACTAAATGAAATCAATTTAAACCTAAGCCAAGCTAGATTATACCCTCAATTTACCTGCAACATTGGACATTTAAGAACAAATCATGAGACTTAATTGTTTTTGACCCAAATCACTCAAAAGGCTTTTATAAAAACTACTAAGCAAACACAGATTAATATTGATGCTTATGAAACTCATTTGAACACAAAAACACTACACCTTAAGCATATTTTTATGAATCCAAGAATCAAACAGTTAAGGTTACTTATGAACTAGCAGATTTAAATTTTATAAACTAACTTAAAAACAGTAACAAAATCTATTAGACTTATGAAACTAATTTCAGACCATGATTGAGCTTATCATAACTGGACTTAGGAACCCAAAACAATTTGAGCCTTATTTGACCCATTTTAAGAGATTAAACCAAACACTCCATTAAACGATTGAATTTTCCATTTTAAAAGCTAAAACATACCTTAGTTAAGCCCTAAAAATGGCAAAACCAAAATAAGCCACTATGACTATTGAGGACAGATAAGCAATTACTTTAGAAAAATAAGCACTAACTAATAAGCTATACTAATAAGCTAAATTAACTCTAAAATAGACAGATTTTATAAAATTCTGATCTAACTTATTCTAAGCTATAAACTAAACATTTTAAGCTAATATAAGACAAGATAAGCACAAATAAGCAGTTTAATAAGCTGTAAAGGAAATAAGCTAGAAAATAGTAAAAGAGAATGTACCTTGATCCCAGCTTAAATAGGGATCTAAATTGCTCAAAAGAGCTTAGATCTACAAGCTAGCTTATAAATAAGCTCTGAATAAGCCCTATAAGCCCTTCCAGATCTGGCTTATCTTCCAAATGGCTTATTCAAGTTTATTTTGGTGAATTTGAATGCACTGCTTATTCAGTTAAGCTATAAGCTAACTTAACTGAATAAGTATTAGCTTTTCTAGTAATGAGAGCTTATTGCTTATTAGATTATCTCAAAACACATTTTAAGCTAGATTATATAATAGTAAAAACAGAATTCAAACTAACACAATATAAATGAAACTGCAATTTTTATTAATAATCAAACGTTTACAATACTTTTTAAATGAAAATACAATAATGAAAAGGCAATAAGCTAAATTTAAGCTAAAACGACTAAGAAAAATCTAGATTAAAAACTACACGATTCCTACTGTGTGATTGCATCCCTATTTATAGTGATGTAGTGAAGCTTCTAGGCCTTGAGGAGCGTCCTCATCATCCCTTCATAGCCCTTAGATCATATCAAACTCTCAATCCTTCAATTTGAGCCCTTGATCCTTTTCCACGTACGTCCAACCAATGAGAATGTTGGGGATTGCCAGCGTGGCTTAAATGGTGTCAGAGGTGTCAGGCAGGCTTCTAGAAGTATTGGAGTGTGTGGGTGAATGGGATTTTACCCGTACTTAATTGGTTGCAGGGTAACTAGGAGGGAAACGAAGGAGATGCACAGTGAAAGTTGACCCGTTTTTATCATTTGACCACTTGATTGACTTGGACTGGGTTTTGGTGGATTTGGGCTTTTTATTACATAACTTGGGCTTGAACCGGATAATACATGGATTTAGATATGGATTTTGGACTTGAATTTTTAGATAATAATTTTATCATTCAATTGATAATGGGCTGACCGGCCCATGAAACGGGTTACGGGTTGGCCCATTAAAAATGAATACGCCTTCGGCTTCGTATTTCTCACACTCTTCCAATCTTGTGCTCGGATTTGTCTAATTTGGCTTCGTTTTTGTCCATTTTTGATATATCCGTTACCTGCAAGACATAATTCACAAAACACGCATATACAATGTATTTTTCATATATTATTGATCATTTAAGCTCGTTTTAATAAGAAAAATTGATATGTGATTAAACACATATCAACCTACCAAAATGAGTGTAAGATTAGCCGACAGATCATTCCAATACCCTGTTGGAATAGCTGAAAATATGCTCGTTGAAGTTGGTAAATTCACTTTTCCTGCTGATTTCGTTATTCTCGAAATGGAAGAAGACATCAAAGTTCCCCTCATCTTGGGACGATCCTTTCTTCACACTGCTGATGCAGTTATTCGAGTTAAACAGAAACAACTCAATCTTAGAGTTGGGACTGAACGAATGATCTTTAATATCGACTCTGCAATGAAAAACTCTTACTCAAACAATGATACATGTTTTAGTATCGATGTTATCGATGAAATCTTAGAACAATATTTTGATGCTCTTCTAGACGAAGGAAGCAAAATCCTCCATTCCATCGAAGGAACCCTTCTCGAAGAAGAAATTTTCTCCAAATTCGATGAATTCATGGCAATGACTGCCGATGAAAATTCTGAATCTGAATCTGATACTGAAGAACCACCATTCAAGAAAATCATCATCAACACCGATTATAAAATAAAACATCTCTAGAAGAACCTCCTACGGATCTTAAACTCAAACCCCTTCCTGATAACTTGGAATATGTATTCCTGGAAGGACCATCTTTTCTTCCAGTAATCATATCATCTCAACTATCTACTCAAAACAAAAGCAATTTTGTATCAGTCCTTAAAAAACATAAGGAAGCCTTTGCTTGGAAATTGACAGACATTCCTGGCATCTGTCCATCATTCTGTAAACATAAAATACAACTTCTGGATGACAAGAAATCAGATGTCCAAAAACAAAGAAGGTTAAATCCAAATATGCAAGAAGTTGTTAAGAAAGAAATCGTGAAACTCTTGGATACCGGTATTATTTATCTGATTGCCGATAGTCCTTGGGTTAGTCCTATTCACTGTGTACCAAAGAAAGGTGGTATTACAGTTGTCACAAACGAAAATGATGAACTTGTTCCAACAAGAACCGTTACTGGTTGGCGAGTATGCATCGATTATCGTAAACTCAATGAAGCAACTGCAAAAGATCATTTCCCTTTGCCATTTATGGATCAAATGTTAGAAAGACTCGCAGGAAATAAATATTTTTGTTTCCTCGATGGTTTTTCTGGATATTTTCAAATTCCTATCGATCCTATGGACAAAGAAAAAACAACATTCACATGTCCTTTCAGAACATACGCTTATAGGCGAATGCCTTTTGGGCTATGCAATGCCCCAGCTACATTCCAAAGATGCATGTTAGCAATCTTTCACGACATGACTGAAGAATCCGTCGAAGTATTCATGGATGATTTTTCCATCTTTGGAGACTCTTTCAACAAATACCAACGTTTCATTAAAGATTTCTCGAAAATAGCCCGACCTATAACTAAGCTGCTTGAAAAAGATACTCCATTCGAATTCAACGATGAATGTCAAAAAGCATTTGAAATATTGAAAGAGAAACTCACATGTGCTCCCGTGATCGTAAGCCCAAACTAGAATCTTTCGTTTGAACTTATGTGTGATGCAAGTGATTTCGCAGTTGGAGCTATCTTAGGTTAAAAAGATGGTAAAAATTTTCACCCGATATACTTCGCTAGCAAAACTCTAAATCCCGCTCAACAAAAATACACCGTAACCGAAAAAGAACTTATGGCTGTAGTTTTTGCATTCGACAAATTCAGATCCTATCTTATTCTATCAAAAACTATCGTTCACACTGATCATTCAACTCTAAAGCATTTATTCAAGAAACAAGATGCTAAACCACGTCTTATTCGTTGGATACTACTCTTACAAGAATTTGACATAAAAATCAAGGATAGAAAAGGTACAGAAAATGTCGCAAGTGACCACTTGTCCCGGATTGAAAATGACGAGTCAAGTGATGACAGTGAAGTGGATGATAACTTTCCTGGAGAAACCCTTATGGAAATCAACACCAAAGATGAACCGTGGTTCGCAGATTTTGCAAACTAGCTAATATTATACCAAAAGGGATGACGTATCAAGAAAAGAACAAATTCTTCTCTGACCTCAAACACTACTTCTGGGAGGAACCTCACCTCTTCAAAGTATGTTCTGGCGGAATGATCAGACGCTGTGTATCTAGACCAGAAACCCGAACAATCTTAGATCAATGTCACCACGGACCAACCGGTGGACATTATGGACCAAATGTAACCGCTAAAAAGGTCCTAGATTTAGGATTTTACTGGCCGACAATCATAAAAGAAGCTAATACTCTAGTTCAACTTTGCGAAGCATGCCAAAAGACGGGAAATATATCCAAACGTGATGAGATCCCATAAAACACCAAATCAAGTATGTGAAATTTTCGATATATGGGGTATTGACTTTATGGGACCATTCCCAAAATCGCATAAGTTTGAATACATTCTTGTTGCTGTTGATTACGTATCTAAATGGGCCGAATCTCAAGCTTTACCAACCAATGATGTCCGAGTTGTTGTCACTTTCTTAAAAAAACTATTCTGTCGTTTCTAAATGCCCAAAGCTCTAATCAGTGACCGAGGCACTCACTTCTGCAACAAAATAATGGAAAAGACTATGAAAAGATATGGAGTTAACCACCGTTTCTATACATCATATCACCCTCAAACTAGTGGTCAAGTTGAAAACATGAACAAAGCTCTTAAAAGAACTATTGAAAAGACTCTTAAAGACAATCATGCTATTTGGTCAAGAAAACTTGATGACGCTCTATGGGCTTTTCGTACTGCTTATAAAACACCAACCGGTAGCACACCTTATAAACTTATA